>JAVLUX010000225.1:0-2500 GCA_032164185.1 Moxostoma hubbsi
ATGGATCATTATCTATCCATCCATCTATCTATCTATCGATCTATCTATCTATCTATCTATCTATCTATCTATCTATCTGTCTATTTATGGGTCATTATCTATCTATCTATCTATCTATCTATTTGTCTCTCTATGGATCATTATCTTTCTATCTATCTATCTATCTATCTATCTATCTATCTATCTATCTATAAATATCTATCTATCTATCTATCTATCTATCTATCTATTTATGGGTCATTATCTATCTATCTATCTATCTATCTATCTATCTATCTATCTATCTATCATCTATCTATCTATCTATCTATCTATCTATCTATTTATGGGTCATTATCTATCTATCTATCTATCTATCTATCTAGAGTCATTATCTATCTATCTATCTATATATTTATGGGTCATTATCTATCTATCTATCTATCTATCTATCTATCTATCTATCTATCTATCTATCTATGAGTCATTATCTATCTATCTACTTATGGGTCATTATCTATCTATCTCTCTAGAGTCATTATCCATCTATCTATCTATCTATCTATCTATCTATCTATCTATCTATCTATCTATCTATCTATCTATCTATCTATCTATGGGTCATTATCTATCTATCTATCTATCTATCTATCTATCTATCTATCTATCTATCTATCTATCTATCTAGAGTCATTATATGTCTATCTATCTATCTATCTATCTATCTATCTATCAAGAGTCATTATCTATCTATCTATCTATCTATCTATCTATCTATCTATCTATCTATCTATCTATCTATCAATCTATCTATCTATCTATCATTTATGGGTCATTATCTATCTATCTATCTATCTATCTATCTATCTATCTATCTATCTATCTATCTATCTATCTATCTATCTATCTATCTATCTATCTATCTATCTATCTATCTATTTGTCTCTTTATGGATCATTATCTATCCATCTATCTATCTATCTATCTACCTATCTATCTATCTATCTATCTATCTATCTATCTATCTATCTATCTATCTATCTATTTATGGGTCATTATCTATCTATCTATCTATCTATTTGTCTCTCTATGGATCATTATCTTTCTATCTATCTATCTATCTATCTATCTATCTATCTATCTATCTATCTATCTATCTATCTATCTATCTATCTATCTATCAATCTATCTATCTATCTATATATCTATTTTTCTATCTATCTATCTATCTGTGGGTCATTATCTATCTATCTATCTATCTATCTATCTATCTATCTATCTATCTATCTATCTATCTATCTATCTATCTATCTATCTATCTATCTAGAGTCATTATCTGTCTATCTATCTATCTATCTATCTATCTATCTATCTATCTATCTATCTATCTATCTATCTATCAAGAGTCATTATCTATCTATCTATCTATCTATCTATCTATCTATCTATCTATCTATCTATCTATCTATCTATCTATCTATCTATCTATCTATCTATGTTTCATTATCTATCTATCTATCTATCTATCTATCTATCTATCTATCTATCTATCTATCTATCTATCTATCTATTTATGGGTCATTATCTATCTATCTATCTATCTATCTATCTATCTATCTATCTATCTATCTATCTATCTATCTATCTATCTATCTATCTATCTAGAGTCATTATCTATCTATCTATCTATTTATGGGTCATTATCTATCTATCTCTCTAGAGTCATTATCTATCTATCTATCTATCTATCTATCTATCTATCTATCTATCTATCTATCTATCTATCTATCTATCTATCTATTTGTCTCTCTATGTTTCATTATCTATCTATCTATCTATCTATCTATCTATCTATCTATCTATCTATCTATCTATCTATCTATTTATGGGTCATTATCTATCTATCTATCTATCTATCTATCTATCTATCTATCTATCTATCTGTCTATCTATTTGTCTCTTTATGGATCATTATCTATCCATCCATCTATCTATCTATCGATCTATCTATCTATCTATCTATCTATCTATCTATCTATCTATCTGTCTATTTATGGGTCATTATCTATCTATCTATCTATCTATCTATTTGTCTCTCTATGGATCATTATCTTTCTATCTATCTATCTATCTATCTATCTATCTATAAATATCTATCTATCTATCTATCTATCTATCTATCTATCTATCTATCTATTTATGGGTCATTATCTATCTATCTATCTATCTATCTATCTATCTATCTATCTATCTATCTATCATCTATCTATCTATCTATCTATCTATCTATCTATCTATCTATTTATGGGTCATTATCTATCTATCTATCTATCTATCTATCTAGAGTCATTATCTATCTATCTATCTATATATTTATGGGTCATTATCTATCTATCTATCTATCTATCTATCTATCTATCTATCTATCTATCTATCTATGAGTCATTATCTATCTATCTACTTATGGGTCATTATCTATCTATCTCTCTAGAGTCATTATCCATCTATCTATCTATCTATC
>JAVLUX010000225.1:65000-67500 GCA_032164185.1 Moxostoma hubbsi
TCTATCTATCTATCATCTATGAGTCATTATCTATCTATCTATCTATCTACTATCTATCTATCTATCTATCTATCTATCTATCTATCTATCTGTCTATCTATCTATTTGTCTCTTTATGGATCATTATCTATCTATCTATCTATCTATCTATCTATCTATCTATCTATCTATCTATCTATTTATGGGTCATTATCTATCTATCTATCTATCTATCTATCTATCTATTTGTCTCTCTATGGATCATTTCTTTCATCTATCTCTCTATCTATCTTATAATATCTATCTATCTATCTATCTATCTATTTATGGTCATTATCTATCTATCTATCTATCTATCTATCTATCTATCTATCTATCTATCATCTATCTATCTATCTATCTATCTATCTATCTATCTATCTATCTATCTATCTATCTATCTATCTATTTATGGGTCATTATCTATCTATCTATCTATCTATCTAGAGTCATTATCTATCTATCTATCTATCTATCTATCTATCTATCTATCTATCTATCTATCTATCAAGGAGTCATTATCTATCTATCTATCTATCTATATATTTATGGGTCATTATCTATCTATCTATCTATCTATCTATCTATCTATCTATCTATCTATCTATGAGTCATTATCTATCTATCTACTTATGGGTCATTATCTATCTATCTCTCTAGAGTCATTATCCATCTATCTATCTATCTATCTATCTATCTATCTATCTATCTATCTATCTATCTATCTATCTATCTATCTATTTGTCTCTCTATGTTTCATTACTATCTATCTATCTATCTATCTATCTATCTATCTATCTATCTATCTATCTATCTATCTATCTATCTTTACTATCTATCCTATCTATTTATGGGTCATTTCTATCTACTACTATCTACTATCTATCTATCTATCTATCTATCTATCTATCTATCTATCTATCTATCTATCTATCTATGGGTCATTATCCATACATCTATCTATCTATCTTCTATCTATCTACTATCTATCTATCTATCTATCTATCTATCTATCTATTTATGGGTCATTATCTATCTATCTATATCTATCTATCTATCTATCTATCTATCTATTATCTATGAGTCATTATCTATCTATTATCTATCTACTTATGGGTCATTATCTATCTATCTCTCTAGAGTCATTATCCATCTATCTATCTATCTATCTATCTATCTATCTATCTTATCTATCTATCTTCTATTTGTCTCTCTATGGTTTCATTATCTATCTATCTATCTATCTATCTATCTATCTATCTATCTATCTATTTATGGATCATTATCTATCTATCTATCTATCTTTCTATCTATCTATCTATCTATCTATCTATCATTGTCTCTCTATGTTTCATTATCTATCTATCCTATCTATCTATCTATCTATCTATCTATCTATCTATCTACTATCTATCTACTATCTATCTATCTATCATTTGTCTCTCTAGTTTCATTATCTATCTATCAATCTATCTATCTATCTATCTATCTATCTATCTATCTATCTATCTATTTATGGATCATTATCTATCTATCTATCTATCTATCTATCTATCTATCTATCTATCATCTATCATCTATCTATCTATTGGGTCATTATCCATACATCTTCTATCTATCTATCTATCTATCTATCTATCTATCTATCTATCTATCTATCTATCTATCTATGGGTCATTATCTATCTATCTATCTATCTATCTATCTATCTATCTATCTATCTATCTATCTATCTATCTATCTATCTATCATCTATGAGTCATTATCTATCTATCTATCTATCTACTTATGGGTCATTATCTATCTATCTCTCTAGAGTCATTATCCATCTATCTATCTATCTATCTATCTATCTATCTATCTATCTATCTATCTATCTATCTATCTATCTATTTGTCTCTCTATGTTTCATTATCTATCTTCTATCTATCTATCTATCTATCTATCTATCTATCTACTATTTATGTGTCATTATCTATCTATCTATCTATCTATCTATCTATCTATCTATCTATCTATCTATCTATCTATCATCTATTTATGGGTCATTATCTATCTATCTATCTATCTATCTATCTATCTATCTATTTATGGGTCATTATCTATCTATCTATCGTATCTATCTATCATCTATGAGTCATTATCTATCTATCTATCTATCTATCTATCTATCTATCTATCTATCTATCTATCTATCTATCTATCTATCTATCTATCTATCTACTGTCTATCTATCTATTTGTCTCTTATGGATCATTATCTATCTATCTATCTATCTATCTATCTATCTATCTATCTATCTATTTATGGTCATTATCTATCTATCTATCTATCTATCTATCTATTTGTCTCTCTATGGATCATTATCTTTTCTATCTATCTATCTATCTATCTATCTATCTATAAATATCTATCTATCTATCTATCTATCTATCTATCTATCTATTTATGGGTCATTATCTATCTATCTATCTATCTATCT
>JAVLUX010000226.1:0-2500 GCA_032164185.1 Moxostoma hubbsi
TATCTCTCTCTCTCTCTAGATGGCACAACAGTCACTCGCCCTCATAACTCCATTCCACTTAAATAAACTTTATTCTTATTTTCTCATTTCAGCTTAGCTGCACTGAATTCAGGATGGTGTTATTGTCTCGTTGACCTCTCAGCATGGTCAGTAGTCAGAGGGGTCATTATTAGAAATATGTGAACTTTACAATGTCACTGTAAATGTCAATGGTCAGTGAAGGGGAAATGTGTGACCTACGCTTGGCATATAAACTCAAAAGGAAAAAGCTCAGCAATGACTTCTCAATTATGGACACGACCAGAGAGAGAGAGAGAAAGAGAGAGAGAGACAGAGAGAGAGTAGACACAGGAGAGAGAGAGAGAGAGAGAGAGAGATGAGGAGAGAGAGAGAGAGAGAGAGACAGAGAGAGAGTGGAGAGAGAGAGAGAGAAGAGAGAGAGAGACACAGAGAGAGAGAGAGAGAGGAGAGAGAGACACAGAGAGAGAGGAGACACAGAGAGAGAGAGACACAGAGAGAGAGAGAGAGAGAGAGAGAGAGAGAGAGAGAGAGACACAGAGAGAGAGGGAGAAGAGAGAGAGAGAGAGAGACCAGAGAGAGAGAGAGAGAGAGCGATGAGAAGAGGAGGAGACACGAGAGAGGAGAGAGAGGAGAGACACAGAGAGAGAGAGACACAGAGAGAGAGAGAGAAGAGAGAGAGAGAGAGAGAGAGAGAGACGGAGACAGAGAGAGAGGGAGAAAGAGAGAGAGAGAGAGAGAGAACACAGAGAGAGAGAGAGAGTGAGAGCAGAGAGAGAGAGAGAGAGAAGAGAGAGAGAGACACAGAGAGAGAGGGAGAAAGAGAGAGGAGAGAGAGAGACACAACAGAGAGAGAGAGAGAGAGCGAGAGAGAGAGAGAGAGAGAGAGCGAGGAGCAAGAGAGAGAGAGAGAGAGAGAGCGAGAGGAGAGAGAGAGACACAGAGAGAGAGAGAGAGAGAGAGATGAGAGATGAGGAGAGAGAGAGAGAGAGAGAGAGAACATTCCCTTTTAATCAGTTTAAGAACATGTTTCCTAAAATTACTGCACAGAGGTCACTGGACACAAAAGGTCAAACACAGCACAGTGCTGCACTCACTGCAAATTAACAATATGACGTCACATGAACTTGAACACAAATATTCACACACACACCACACACACACACACACACACACACACACACACCACACACACACACAAACGTAAACTAAATGGAGTAAGAACACATTTTGACACAACTGTTTTTAAAATGAGGTAATTATATAATATTAAAGCTCCCCTTTCCCGAAAAGTTCCAGTCTGCTCTGATTGGTCAGCTGGCCCAGTCTGTATATGACTGAAATGTAACGACCCTCACCATAACCGAAGTAGCTCCTAGGCGGGCATTATGCTAATGTGTTTATAATTATAACAGCTATATTACTAAAGGAAAGGTAAAATCCCCAAAAGCATAATAGGGCCTCTTTAACACCCGGTGTGCACCGGACGCGAACGGCCCGTCAAAATCAAATCACTCCCAGCAATGGCGTCTGTTGCGTCGACTCCAACCACTTTATTAACCCGACATTTCTGGTTTTATAATTTAAATAATCTTTTGTTTCTAGCCTCATGCATATGCAGGTTTATCAAATATTACATTATATTAATACCAGTGAGTTTCCGTTGAATATAAAGTAGGAATAACATATAACATCCGAGTAAGGGCAGCTGGTGGACTTTCTGGTGCCCTCCTAGGGTAAGATGGTGCCCCCCCTAGGGAGTTGGTGCCCAACGCAGACTGCATAGTATGCGTATAGGGAGTGGCGGTACTGCGGACACGTCTGTGTCTGTATACTGTGTAAGTATTTTTAGGACTGCGGATGTGGCCAGGGCAATAAATTGCAATGTCCGTGCTGTGAGACGCGTAAGACAGCGCTACAGGGAGACAGGAAGGACAGCTGATCGTCCTCCAGTGGCAGACGACGTGTAACAACACCTGCACCGGATCGGTACATCAGAATATCACACCTGCGGGACAGGAACAGGATGGCAACAACAATTGCCCGAGTTACACCAGGAATGCATAATCCCTCCATCAGTGCTCAGACTGTCTGCAATACTCTGAGAGAGGCTGGACTGAGGCCTGTTGTAAGGCAGGTCCTTACCAGACATCACCGGTAACAACGTCTCCTACGGGCACAAACCCACCTTCACTGGACCAGACAGGACTGGCAAAAAGTGCTCTTCACTGACGAGTCATGGTGTTGTCTCACCAGGGGTGATGGGCGGACTCACGTTTATCATCGAAGGAATGAGTGTTACACCGAGGCCTCGTTCTGTGCATCATTTCCTGCAAGACAGGAATGCCAGCGTTCTGCCATGACCAGTGAAGAGCCCAGATCTCAATCCATTGTGCATGTCTGGGACCTGTTGGATCGGAGGGCGAGGGCTTGGGTCATTCCCCCCAGGAATGCCAACTTGCAAGTGTCTTGGTGGAAGAGT
>JAVLUX010000226.1:7500-37500 GCA_032164185.1 Moxostoma hubbsi
CTCCTCAGCTCAAAACCTGTCCGAACAGATGCCCGCTTCCCTCCTTTTATACCCGTATGTCCTGGGGAGGGGCATGCAAATTCTGCTCGCCAATTCTCATTGGCCTTTTCTAAAAGATAGAGGTAACCGAGGCTCTCAAGAGAGACCTCTAGTGACAAAATGTCTCGTTCCCTCCATCAGGGAATGGAGGTTATGACAGTAAACGAGACATTCTGTTTATAATGTTTAAAGTTAAAAGGAGTGAGATTTTGTATTGTTTCTGGCAAAGACTTTCAGTATTTACTGTAGGCTATGTTAAGTGATTGATCATTTACATGCAATAAAATCCTCAGTGTTAAAGGAACCAAGGGGAAAGTGGGAGATTATAACTAATAGATTAGAAAAGAACATTTTTTAGATAAATCATTTGTGGAATTATTGACCCAGTTGATGAAATTGTTTAAAGGGTCATATGTTTTCTGTCTTTCTGTCAGAGACTCATTTTTATAACATCAAGAGACAGCAGACACCTTGAAATAAAAGTAGCTCTTTTGTATAGGAGACAACACAAAATCG
This sequence comes from Moxostoma hubbsi, assembly GCA_032164185.1. NCBI lineage: Eukaryota > Metazoa > Chordata > Actinopteri > Cypriniformes > Catostomidae > Moxostoma > Moxostoma hubbsi. The sequence continues at coordinate 8,056 of JAVLUX010000226.1, forward strand.
GCTCATCTTACCCCACTCTCCCCTAGTCTGTTGAACACATTGAATACATGATCATGAAACAGCAGTGGAGCATCACTTTAACATGTGCACACGAAACAAACAACAGCCCTTGTGTTGTTACAGATGGACGGATGGGGCACCAGAGAAGAGTTTTCCTGAAGAAAAATCACACACGCATGAATTTTCCTAAAGCTTCTGGGGGGGTCCAGCGTTTTGGGGGTTAATTTTAGGAAGCACTTCCCTGTATTCGAAATAACAATGATGGGAACACCATATGTAAAGACAAAGATGTATATACAGTCCTGTAGTGAACACAAAGAAACAAAAACATTGCAGTAAACATAACATACATGCAGACAGTAGGTGAATATTTTCTTTTCCAATGTACTTTATTACATTATACATATTCAATCATTTGTTACTCAAGCAATGTAAAAGTAATAGCTTTCATTGAAAGTCAGTAACTGTAATCTGATTACATGAAGTAATCCAATTACGCCACCGTTTACATGAGAAGTTACAAATGTTTCAAATGAATTTAGTTAAAAATATACCGTGTTTTATGCATCAAAGCTGTGTAAATATGACTAATTTGGCATGAATAATCACCGCACTGATATTTTCTGGTCTAGAGCCCCCAAAACACACCCAACCATGTAACATCATTTCAGAGGTCACGCTTGGCGTTTGCCCTTTCACCTGATTTCTCTGTGCACATGTGACGCAGCGTCCAGAATATCTGAGCACTTCCTGTTTACAGATGACCAGAGTCAAAACATTCCAGAACCCCATGAGACATTGTTACCGTGGTTACCCTTGACCTCCAAACAGCCCATAAGAACACCGATCCCTCTGTGAAGGGTGTGTCAAAACTCCACCAACATCTGAAGAAACTTCAATAGAACAACAAAGAATCTGAAATCAATTAGAGGCCGCACAGATACAGTATAAACCCCGGGGGCGAGACAGAATAAAACAGAGATGAAGACGTGTCTGACTCTTTTACATTACAAAAAAAATACATATAAGATATCGCATAACAAAACACTGATTGTTTTGTGGCCTGTGGCCAAAACTAAAATATGTCCTATTCACATCAATTCATTACGTGTCATTGAGACAGACATGTGATCATACTGCCCTCTGCTGGACAGGTGCTGTGTGTAGGTGATCCTGAGCCCCTCAATGTAAAGAAATCTGATTTACATCTGCAAATAAACAACTTTTCAGTGTTTCTTTCACTTCCTCTCTTTTACTATTGTCACTGTGGATTTTTGGAAAGTAAAGTCTCGTTCAATTGTTAATCACACTATCACTACTGTTTATATTACAAAAGGAATTTCTCCCAACTCAATTGTTTATTTTCAGTTTTTAGAGTAGATGCAACAAATAAGTTACACAAAATGACAATTAAATACAATTTTTGGCCTTTCAAAAATATGCAGTGTCCAATATATCCACTCTCCTACTCAATAACTGCCATGAATCTGCTCACGATCAACCTTTACTGAAACAGCAACCACAGCCTCCCAAACGCTGTTCAAAGAGGCGTATTGTCTTCCTTCACTGTTTGAGAAGGGCCCGCATGCTCTCAATATGATTTAAGTCAGGTGATGAAGGGGGCCAAGTCATTATTTGGGCATTTGTGAGGCCCTTGCTTGCTAGCCAAGTAGTGGAGTACATAGATGCATGCGATGGATTGTCCTGCATAAAGATCAAAGCCTTCTTAAATGCTTGAAGAAAGAACTTTCCAGAAACTGGAAGTAGGTTTGAGAGTTGAGTGTCAGTCCATCTTCATCTCGACAAGATCCAACAACCTCATCCATAATGATAGCAGCCCATACCAGTACCCCTCCGCCACCTTGCTGGCACCTGACTCGAAGTGGTGCCCTGTGCCCATTAGTGATCCAGCCACGGGCCCGTCCATCTGGTCCATCAAGATTCACTCTCATTTCATCTGTCCATAAAATCTGTCTTCATGTCTTTGCCCAATCTTGATGCTTCAACATGTAAATATATTCATTGCTGGTCGTGTGTCAGCCTTCTTGACCGTGCCCATGTCTCTGAGCACTTGGCACCTTGTACTTCTGGATGCTCCAGGTAGACTTTTTACCTATGCAATGCCACTGAAAACCAAAGTGACACAAAGGGTAACACTTTCCATAGTTATACTTCAGAGTACAATGTATTATATATACAGTATTTGTAATATGTATTATATGCATGCTTCAAGCAATGTGTTCTTATAAACATCTATAAGATATTTTTAAGTGGTTATAAGACATTATAAGTCATGCTGGAAGTTATAAAACATTACACATGCACTAATCACAAAATAACACATATTCAATGTACATTTCGAGATATTACAAAAAACACCAAAAAACAGGAACAGGAGTGTCACAGTGGTGCCGTGACCCGGATGGGAGTGAGGTTTAGGGGGGTGAGTGTAACGGGAGCCAGCTGATAGATAGCTGTGCAATGTGTATAAACCTCACTCTCCTGACCTCAAGACATGCACTAGCGACTGACGCTAGCCTTTAGCCTTCTTTTAGAGCACTCGCCTCCCACACAGGAGACTCCAGTTCGAGTCCCGTAGGAAGCAGGTAGAACTGGAGTGTCACAGTGGTGCCGTGACCCGGATGGGAGTGAGGTTTAGAGGGGTGAGTGTAACGGGCATCAGCTGATAGATAACTGTGCAATGTGTATAAACCTCACTCTCCTGACCTCAAGACATGCACTAGCGACTGACGCTAGCCTTTAGCCTCCTTGTTAGCGCACCCTTGTCAGGAGATGCCGGTTCGAGTCCCGTATGGAGCGGGTAGAACAGGTGCGTCACACTTGTGTTATAATGCATTGAATGAACAGGAGAGGTCTTATAATGTAGGCCTATTACAAATGTAGTTATAACGTATTACAAGGTGTATTATGAGACATTTTGAATATAGACACAATGCATTAAAAATATCGGTTTCATAGAAAGTACCAATTAAAGTTTAGTTCTGTTTGTTTTAATACAAATCAACCCCCTTGGCATAAAAGTGCCAGCAGCTTAAGAAACACATTATTTAACATTCTGTACACATACATGAATGCCAGTGGCCGTTTGCTTGGAGTTTTGGTGTAGATCCGAAGACAGTATCAGACTGCATCTGGACTTTGATCAAGTGTGAAAGGTAAACATGACTTAATCTGAAACACCAGAATCAAACCAGTGTGACAAACAGCAAACAGGTCAAACTTCCAATTAAACACCCGCTTTATGCATCGGCACTTTTTATCTCGTCTCTGACTTACTCTCAGTTGTCAAACATGAATGTGCGTTCAAGCTCTGATATCAGTTCAGCCCTCGCAGACGTGGACTCGTCCTAATTCTGCCGGTTAAAGTGTATCTTTCACACTGTCTCTGTTGATCAATGACCTATGATCCTCTTTATCAGCTGATAATCAGTTCAAATATAAGCAGCGTCCACCTCATCGACTATCCCACTGCGAGACGCTCTGCAAAACACTCGCCAACATGCATACAACCAACCACAGGCTGTTTGTCCTGACTGTGCTGGTGTCTCTACTGTTTGCCTTACAGGTACATCATTTTAATTATACTTTTGAATGCAAGTGAAAGTTTTACTCAAAAGATAGAGGTTGTTTTGCTGCCACAAAACCGGTTTGCATTGGTAAAGCTGGTCTAGTTTGATGGGTTTAGAGAGGGGCAATCCAGGTTGGCCATCTTTACAAAAGGTCGATCAATAGATTAATCATAAATAAATAAATAATCAAGCGATTAATCGATCATAAACTACTCAACTACTTTAATAGTGGTTAGTAGAGATCGGTTTGACCAATATTTTTTTTAAAATAATTTTTACCAATCACACTTTTCTACAATTAATTGATCATTGGTTCTGTAATATTTCAATTACTGTGCAGGAAATGGGAAAATAATAAAAAATTACTTCCGTGTATTAGTTACCGGACACCTATAAAAATAATCGTCATTGGTTTTGGTCGTAAAAAAAAACAAAACAACAATATCAGACTGGGAGAACTGCTGATTGACCAGCGAAACCAGCTGTAAACCATTTTGGCCAGGCTGGGAAACCAGTTAAACCATCTTAAATCTGCTAACAAGACCAGCAAACCAGTATAGGCTGGTTTAAATAAGTATTTACAACCGATCTATCAACCGATAATTAACAAATAAATAAATAATCAACATAATGATAGATTATATACTATTAAGCTAATCAATAGTTGGTCAACTTGGCAGCTACTCAACTTTTCTACCATAACAGTTGTTAGTAGTGATGGGCCAATAATCGGTTTGACCAATATATTTTTTTTTACCGATTTTTACCGATTTTTACCGATATTTACCGATATTTACAGATATTTACAGATATTTTCCCACCAATTATACTTTTCTACTTAATCGGTCATCTGTATTCTGTAATATTTTAGTTACTGTGCAGGAAACAGGGTAAGAATGAAAAATCACTCCTATATATTGGTTACAGGACACTTAAAATAATAAAATAATTGGCATTGATTTTGGCCGTATAAAAACTTTATCAAGCTGGGAGAACTCCTGGTTGACCAGTTAGACCGGCTGTAAACCAGCAAACCAGTATAGGCTGGTTTAAATAAGCATTTACAACCGATCTATCAACCGATAATTAACAAATAAATAAATAATCAACATAATGATTGATTATATACTATTTAACTAATCAATAGTTGGTCAACTTGGCAGCTACTCAACTTTTCTACTTTAACAGTTGTTAGTAGTGATGGGCCAATAATCGTTTTGATCAATATATTTTTTGACCGATATTTACCGATATTTACTGATATTTACGGATATTTACCGATATTTGCCGTTATTGACCGATATTTACTGATATTTACCGATATTTACCGTTATTTACTGATATTTACCCATATTTACTGATATTTACCGATTTTTGGCGATATTTACCGATATTTACTGATTTTTACCGATATTTTCCCACCAATTATACTTTTCTACTTAATCGGTCATCTGTATTCTGTCATATTTTAGTTACTGTGCAGGAAACAGGGCAAGAATGAAAAATCACTCCCATATATTGGTTACAGGACACTTAAAATAATAAAATAATTGGCATTGATTTTGGCCGTATAAAAACTTTATCAAGCTGGGAGCACTCCTGGTTGACCAGTTAGACCGGCTGTAAACCAGTAAATCCACTATAGGCTGGTTTAAATGAGTCTTTATAGTGTATCATCTTAGCAGCTACTCGCCTTCACTACAGTAGCCAATAATGCAACAATCGGTTTGACCAATATTCGTTTTAATTTTGACTGACGTGCAATTACATTTGTTCCCTGTAAACAGACGCCTGGGTTGTGCGAGAGATATTAGTGTTTTGGCCGTTAAGATACACAACAGCATCAGCGCTTGTTTATGCCTTTTGCTCAGTGCTTTAGTTTGTAAATGCATGGCAGCTAAAGCACAAATCAACATGCAAATTTGAAACTTGTAAATCTTTATCTGTGGTTAAACAAAGTTATTGACTGTGCAAATGTTTCGGGTTTGACCGGCCTTGACAGCTTTCTAAATTTAGCTGATCACGGGTCTAATTTTGTCCCTGCAATGCGTTTATGCGACGTAACCTCGGGTCCACCCTTACAATGGCATCATTGTTTATTTAAAACATCTCCTTTCTCTAAAACCAGAACATTTCTCTAAACTCTCCCTTTAGGTCCAGTCTGCACCAGTAGATAGTGACTGGGCAACCGGGCTGATCCACCGTGCCAAGCGCTCGTTACTATGGCGATGGAACACTCTGAAACCCGTGGGTTCTGGATGTAGAGATCACTATGAGTGCGGGACCAACTACTGCAGGTGAACAGCACCAAAATCCTCACATCCTTATTTATGTCCATCTCATCCTTTAGAGGGAAATAAAGTGGGTAAAGTGTCAAATGAATATTTCAAATGTTAAAATAACAATTTGTGGCTTCGCGGTTCTACCTGTCAATCATTTTGCTCGTTCTCATAGTATTGAAGTTGCAGTGAATTATTGAGGCTTAATGCCATTTTTATGCCATGTTGTTCATCACAGTTGTCAGCAGAGGGCGCTGTTTTGCAGCTGTTGCTTTAACAGCCGTTTCTGCACATGTCGGTCTCAATAACGCTTGTTTGGCAACTTTGGAGGGCGGGGTTTTGGAAAGAGGGGGTGTGGCTAATTCAACGTCTCAGTCTCGTGGAAGTAGAACAGCTGAAATCTCTTACAGCACCTTTAACTACCATAATAGTTATTAGTAGAGATGGGCCAATAATCGGTTTGATCGATATTTTTTACCTATATTTTTCTATTATTTTTAATCGAGCACACTACTATTACATCAGTCATCGGTTTTGTAACATTTTAATTCAATCTTTTCATTATATCGGACACTTCTAAAACCCTTTACGCCTCTCATTCACACTCGAAAAAGCACTCCATAAGCGCAAAACAATGACATAAGTAAACGATGATGATGATGATGATGATGGTCAGAACTGGACTGGGAAGAGAAATCGGCCCAGGATTTTACATGGCAACTGGCCCAAAAGTCGTCCATTTCTGCATATCGCGGTGCCGTTTTGTGGTCCGTTCTGCATAACGCGGCGGCTCACTTTTGCTTATCACGGCCCATTCGTCCCGCTCAGTTATCCCGCCGGCAAGTCCGCCCCTGATCGGCCCTAAAGTGCGTCGGCCCACCGGGAAAATGCCCGGTATGCCAGATTGCCAATCCAGCCCTTATGATGATGATGATGATGATGATGGACTAATAGCACAAAACATCACAGAGTTCATTGAATCCGTTGCTCATGCTTTCCCTCCAAAATGACATCACTTCCTGAAGGATGATGTCATTAAGAAACTAGTTACTGTTATTTAAAGAGATATTACAAGAGCGCCACCTACATTTCAGACCTGTATATTGGGATGGAATGTGATGGGGTGTTTTATGTTTACAAAGTTAAGACAACAAATTCAAAAACATGTTTATCATAAGAACCTGAACCCAGAACGACCGACAGCTCTGATAAGAGTTTATCACAGACGACATGAGCCACACCGGGACATTTCAGAGTCATCTCACTGCTATCAGGAAATACTGCCAGATATTTTGACTTGGATTCATTTTAATATTAACAGAGTTTTTAACCTTTAAACTCGTCTTATCTTTCAGGAAACATACGTGCTCCTTCAAGAATCAACACGCTTATGACTGAAGATTCTGGAAAGCTCAATCTGTCAAACATCTGATCAGACAAACATCACAAAGACTTCCAGACCTACAAGAATCTCAAGACTGAATTTTAAGAAGAAATGCTCAGGTTATATTTCACCTCACAATCACAGAAATGACCTTTCGCCCTTTTGATTGTGGGGTGAAATCTGCCACAGACATTTCTAGAACGTTTCTCTGAGATCCATCCATTAACACGATCTGTTTTAGTTGCACAAAAGTCCCAAATTAACTTTGCATCCATAGTTTCTGATTAAAAACCTCTGGGAAAGAGATGTTTGATGTGATCAAATACAAACATAAATGGCAAAATAATCTGCAGTAAATCTATTTCATTATCAGCTGTACGTTATTTATTGTGTAAATATCACACGTCAGAGCTGACGGAGAAACATGTACTTTTTGTTTTGTTGTTGAAATGTTTTTCACATTATTTTGTTACAGTAATGGTGCAATATTTTTTTAAGAAAAGAGAAAGTCCGATGCTCATATGATCAAATAAATGGATGAACAATATGTTTAAAAACAAAGGTGAATCAATCGTTAACATTCCTTTATTTAAAGCCAAAACATGTGTACAGTGGACATAAACACTGGGTCTTAATGTGTGCATGCACCTGACGTTATTATTACTTTTAATGTAAAGTTGAAGTGAAATGATGGTTGTAATTCTGCTGATAGAATTTCAACTCTATTCTTTCCTTTTCAAACCTTATAAAACACAACGATCATCTGATTCTTCAGAGATTATCTGCAGAGTCCAAAACGACCCCAAAAAAACAAAAAAACAAAAACAAATGAAAATTCTGTCATCATTTACTCACCCTCATGTTGTTCCAAACGCGTTCGACTCACTTTCTTCTGTGGAGCACAAAAGGAGATATTTAGAAAAATGTTCACGCTGCTCTTTTCCATACAGAGACCGTAATCAGTGGCTGTTAATCTCCAAAAATAGCTATAAAATCAACTTTAAAGTATCTTTAATATAGTCCACGCAGTACTCAATCAACAGTTTTGTGTGAGACAGACATTTCAGTCTATTTCTTTATAAGCTGAACACACATGAGATGAAAACTGTGGCTAAAGGCGAGATTATCTCATTATTTTAATTCTGTTCCTCACAAGGATATCATATGACTTCAGAAGACTTGGAATATAGCACACAAGTCATATGGACTGTCATTAAGATGCCATTATACTGATTTTAAGGCTCATCCATTCACTTTAATGATATTATATGTTTATGTTTATATTATATGTTCGCTGTCCTTTTCGGCATATACCAGCCCTGGTCATGTGACCAAACAACATGGTGCTGATCACAGCGGAGTTTGTCTTTGGGAGAAACTGCAACAAAACTACATCTGATAAGAAACCTGATCAAGTTTTTACATTAAAACCTGTTTGAGTGAAAAGATTAGAGTCTCTAGTTTCATCCAATATGCCGTTATTAAAATTTGAGTGATTTATTGCGAAACGGCGCGCTGATAAACACAATGACCACATATGTGAACTATAGGCTCAATTACAATGTGCTTTATGCACTGAACATTATCACATTGAAAGCAACATTTTCCAGCTTTTGGATGAACACATTGATTCTCAGAGGCTTTATATGAAGTTAGGATGAACATAAGGTGCATTTCAAACATGGTTAAGTCATGCACTAAATAGGGAGCAAGGGAGCATCCTATAGCTCTCCTATAACTGTTCTGAGACCAGTGCAGACATTCAGCACACTGGAGGTTAAGTCATGCACTAAATAGGGAGCAAGGGAGCATCCTATAGCTCTCCTATAACTGTTCTGAGACCAGTGCAGACAGACAGCACACTGGAGGTTAAGTCATGCACTAAACAGGGAGCAAGGGAGCATCCTATAGCTCTCCTATATCTGTTCTGAGACCAGTGCAGACAGTCAGCACACTGGAGGTTAAGTCATGCACTAAATAGGGAGCAAGGGAGCATCCTATAGCTCTCCTATAACTGTTCTGAGACCAGTGCAGACATTCAGCACACTGGAGGTTAAGTCATGCACTAAATAGGGAGCAAGGGAGCATCCTATAGCTCTCCTATAACTGTTCTGAGACCAGTGCAGACAGACAGCACACTGGAGGTTAAGTCATGCACTAAACAGGGAGCAAGGGAGCATCCTATAGCTCTCCTATATCTGTTCTGAGACCAGTGCAGACAGTCAGCACACTGGAGGTTAAGTCATGCACTAAATAGGGAGCAAGGGAGCATCCTATAGCTCTCCTATAACTGTTCTGAGACCAGTGCAGACAGTCAGCACACTGGAGGTTAAGTCATGCACTAAATAGGGAGCAAGGGAGCATCCTATAGCTCTCCTATAACTGTTCTGAGACCAGTGCAGACAGACAGCACACTGGAGGTTAAGTCATGCACTAAACAGGGAGCAAGGGAGCATCCTATAGCTCTCCTATATCTGTTCTGAGACCAGTGCAGACAGACAGCACACTGGAGGTTAAGTCATATACTAAATAGGGAGCAAGGGAGCATCCTATAGCTCTCCTATATCTGTTCTGAGACCAGTGCAGACAGACAGCACACTGGAGGTTAAGTCATCCACTAAATAGGGAGCAAGGGAGCATCCTATAGCTCTCCTATATCTGTTCTGAGACCAGTGCAGACAGACAGCACACTGGAGGTTAAGTCATATACTAAATAGGGAGCAAGGGAGCATCCTATAGCTCTCCTATATCTGTTCTGAGACCAGTGCAGACAGACAGCACACTGGAGGTTAAGTCATCCACTAAATAGGGAGCAAGGGAGCATCCTATAGCTCTCCTATAACTGTTCTGAGACCAGTGCAGACAGTCAGCACACTGGAGGTTAAGTCATGCACTAAATAGGGAGCAAGGGAGCATCCTATAGCTCTCCTATAACTGTTCTGAGACCAGTGCAGACAGACAGCACACTGGAGGTTAAGTCATGCACTAAACAGGGAGCAAGGGAGCATCCTATAGCTCTCCTATATCTGTTCTGAGACCAGTGCAGACAGACAGCACACTGGAGGTTAAGTCATATACTAAATAGGGAGCAAGGGAGCATCCTATAGCTCTCCTATAACTGTTCTGAGACCAGTGCAGACAGACAGCACACTGGAGGTTATGTCATCCAGTAAATAGGGAGCAAGGGAGCATCCTATAGCTCTCCTATATCTGTTCTGAGACCAGTGCAGACAGACAGCACACTGGAGGTTAAGTCATCCACTAAATAGGGAGCAAGGGAGCATCCTATAGCTCTCCTATAACTGTTCTGAGACCAGTGCAGACAGACAGCACACTGGAGGTTAAGTCATGCACTAAATAGGGAGCAAGGGAGCATCCTATAGCTCTCCTATAACTGTTCTGAGACCAGTGCAGACAGACAGCACACTGGAGGTTAAGTCATATACTAAATAGGGAGCAAGGGAGCATCCTATAGCTCTCCTATATCTGTTCTGAGACCAGTGCAGACAGACAGCACACTGGAGGTTAAGTCATCCACTAAATAGGGAGCAAGGGAGCATCCTATAGCTCTCCTATAACTGTTCTGAGACCAGTGCAGACAGACAGCACACTGGAGGTTAAGTCATGCACTAAATAGGGAGCAAGGGAGCATCCTATAGCTCTCCTATAACTGTTCTGAGACCAGTGCAGACAGTCAGCACACTGGAGGTTAAGTCATCCACTAAATAGGGAGCAAGGGAGCATCCTATAGCTCTCCTATATCTGTTCTGAGACCAGTGCAGACAGACAGCACACTGGAGGTTAAGTCATCCACTAAATAGGGAGCAAGGGAGCATCCTATAGCTCTCCTATATCTGTTCTGAGACCAGTGCAGACAGACAGCACACTGGAGGTTAAGTCATATACTAAATAGGGAGCAAGGGAGCATCCTATAGCTCTCCTATATCTGTTCTGAGACCAGTGCAGACAGACAGCACACTGGAGGTTAAGTCATCCACTAAATAGGGAGCAAGGGAGCATCCTATAGCTCTCCTATAACTGTTCTGAGACCAGTGCAGACAGACAGCACACTGGAGGTTAAGTCATGCACTAAATAGGGAGCAAGGGAGCATCCTATAGCTCTCCTATAACTGTTCTGAGACCAGTGCAGACAGACAGCACACTGGAGGTTAAGTCATTCACTAAATAGGGAGCAAGGGAGCATCCTATAGCTCTCCTATAACTGTTCTGAGACCAGTGCAGACAGACAGCACACTGGAGGTTAAGTCTTATACTAAATAGGGAGCAAGGGAGCATCAGATATAGCTCTCCTATATCTGTTCTGAGACCAGTGCAGACAGACAGCACACTGGAGGTTAAGTCATATGCTAAATAGGGAGCTATCTGTCTGTCTAGTTGTCTGTCTATCTATTTATCTCTCTGTCTGTCTGTCTGTCTGTCTGTCTATCAATCTATCTATTTCTCTCTGTCTGTCTGTCTCTGTCTATCTGTCTGTCTCTCACTCTGTCTATCTCTCTATATTATGCACTGCTGCCAGTTTATGTGCCAGGTGAGCTGGAGGTGATATCACTGAAGAATTGCATAAGCATCTTTATGGAGGTGTTGTCAGTGATGATGTGTACAGGAGAAATCTAAATTCCACCCTGTGATGTGTACAGTATCACACCTGCTATCATCCCATTAGCGTCTTGTGATATGTGTTTTTTCTTAGTTTTAAGCTCATTTGGAAGCAGCCTGTACTATAATGTTCCACAATATTTCACCATCTCAAACACACAAAATAAGATTTAAAACAACTCCGAAGAGACCCTGGCGATGGATGCAACTCATCCAGGTGACTCAAGACAAACTTTGCACTTTGAGTTGTACGCTGCATGTGTTGATGCATTGTTGTTTGAATCGATGCCAGTGACTCTGTGTGTGTCGTGAGAAAATGTGTTCTGCCTCAACGTCTAAATGAATGTTAGTTTAACGCTTGAACTTTCGATTTATTGTCGCAACGATATACTAAAACTTATGAAGTGGGCGTGGCCACTTTTACTTAAATGGTTAAAACTCTTGAACGGAACAAGATATTTTTACCAAATTTGGGACACTTGTGTAGGGGGTCATTCTGAGGACACATGAAAAAAATTGCGCACCTCTGCCTCTTGGTGGCGCTATAACAATTCCAAGCATAAAATAGCTCTAACTGCGAAACCGTTGGTCCGATCGACTTGAAATTTTGCATGCAGTTTATTTGTCCATATCTCGAAAACATGGCCGCCATCGACCAATCGAATTTCATCAGCTATTAGACAGGGTTAAAATAGGCCGATCGGAATGAAACATGGTAGGCCTATTTGTCTCTTGGCCCAAGGGGGCTGTGCAAAATTTGAAAACAATTGGACCAATTATACCAAAACGTATGAAGTGGGCGTGGCCACTTGTACTTAAATGGTTAAAACTCACAAAACAGGAATAATCTGTGGACAGCCTAGGTTAGTAATTATATATATATATATATATATATAAACTTTTGTTTGGCATGGCTATAACAGGGTAATTACAAAATGTGGGTGTGGCCTAGTGTCCTCAAATGCCTATAACTCCTAAACAACAAATCTGATTTTCATCAAATTTGGTACGCATTTGCGACTTGTGATTCTACAGAAGTGTGCAAAGATTGGTGTAAATCAGACAATAGGTGGCGCTATAACAGTCACGAATGTTCAAAAGGCCATACAGTATACAGTATATCAATGTCTCTCAACCTGATGCTTCTGAAATTTATGGCAATCTTTATCTCAGGTGCCAACGGACTGTCCCATTAATACTTCATATCTTTTATATACAGTTGCAATCAAAATGATTCAAAATGAGCCATCACCTTCTGACGTACTGCTGACCCATCGGTCTAAAACTAATTTTCAGTTTAGTGTCATACGTCCATAAAACCTTCTTCCAGGACTCCACAGGTCTTTCCAAATTCCTTCTTGAATATTCCTGTAATTTTCCTCGGGGAAATAGCACTAAACTTAAATAAGGACAGATAATCTTACATATTAAACATATTAGTCCTCCATATGATTGATACATGTTTAAATAATTCTAAAAACATTTATAAAAACATTTTTACACATTTGTCAAAATATTTCAATATTTGGTCTGTTAGAGTTTGATAAATATTTTTGTTATTTTGCACATTTGTCAATTAAAATGATATGCCATTTTACTCAAATTAACTTTAAATTTGACTCTATAATTAATTAATGACATGATGACTATATTTTACTAAATTTGTCAAAAGACAGCAATCATGAAAAAACTTATAATACGTTTTATTTATTTATTTAAATTTCCCCCCCTTTTCTCCCAATTTGGAACACCCAATTCCCACTGCTTAGCAGGTCCTCGTGGTGGCGCGGTTACTCACCTCAATCTGGGTGGCGGAGGATAAGTCTCAGTTGCCTCCGCGTCTGAGACTGTCAATCCACGCATCTGATCATGTGACTCGTTGTGCATGACACGCGGAGACTCACAGTATGTGGAGACTCATGCTACTCTCCACGATCCACACACAACTCACCACACGCCCCATTGAGAGCGAGAACCACTAATCACCACCACGAGGAGGTTACCCCATGTGACTCTACCCTCCCTAGCAACCGGGACAATTTGGTTACCCCATGTGACTCTACCCTCCCTAGCAACCGGGCCAATTTGGTTACCCCATGTGACTCTACCCTCCCTAGCAACCGGGACAATTTGGTTACCCCATGTGACTCTACCCTCCCTAGCAACCGGGACAATTTGGTTACCCCATGTGACTCTACCCTCCCTAGCAACCGGGACAATTTGGTTACCCCATGTGACTCTACCCTCCCTAGCAACCGGGACAATTTGGTTACCCCATGTGACTCTACCCTCCCTAGCAACCGGGACAATTTGGTTACCCCATGTGACTCTACCCTCCCTAGCAACCGGGACAATTTGGTTACCCCATGTGACTCTACCCTCCCTAGCAACCGGCCCAATTTGGTTGCTTAGGAGACCTGACTGGAATCACTCAGCACATCCTGGATTCAAACTCACGACTCCAGGTGTGATACCCAGACCCACCTGATGCAATCTTTGTTTATAAAAATATTAAGCTGCATTCATGCGGATTAGAGCCCATGACCTCTTATAAAAAGGGTGAATTATGTTACCACCAGACCACCCATTGTACTTCTCCAGTAAACAACTATATCTCATGGCCGAAAGTAGCAGACGTAGGGCTAAAGTTATCTAATGTATTATGTGAAATATTTATTTTAGAGCTTGAATTGATCATCAAAACTGACTGTTCATCATCTTTTACGAACGCTCCTCTTTACTGTGTGACTTCAAATTAACGCAGTGTAAGAAGCTCGCAAGATTGACGAGGGATCCCTTCTAGACACGACCGCTGAAGCCTCATCTCTGGTGCCATGAAGTCCATGTAAGATGCCTAAGGCAATCACAATGAAGGGGATGTTGACAACCACATTCGCCTTTTAGCAGATACTTCATTGATTAAACAGCACTCTGAAAAACATGATGAAAGAAGAGACGGAACTTTAGAAGATAAGAGATTTTTAATTGTGTCAAAGAGGGAAACACTTTCATATTTCTTGCTTTCTTCCTTTGTTCTAATGTACATCCTGTTTGATATGTTTCATTTATCATGGTATAATTTAGATAAGTGCTCTTAAAAGCGCTATTTATGCTTTCACAATAGGTTCCAATTCAGCCACTTCCTTTTGGCATTTCTACGTAAATTTCTCCTTTTGTTTCATTTTCACCTATTGCAATATGTTTGATTTTAAGGACTTTTTGTACACTAAACAGTTCTGCTGCTTCAAGCTTTTGTTTGCCAGCCCATATGTTTATTTTTAACCAATCCACATCACCCACAAGCAAGCCTTTTTGACATTTAATCACGTGAAGGATAAGAATTATAGGTAACAATTAAATTTCACTAGCTAAAATGCTAATTCAAACTAGTAAAAATTTGTATTCTCACACGGAAAAATACTCATTCTTGTTATCGAATTTAAACTAGTAATAACAGTAATTATTGACTCACGTGACACCATGCGAGGATCGGACGTGCGAATGGCGAGCTCTGTGCACTTTGCTAGTTTTAATACATTTTATGTCAAACCACTGAGATTCGATACACACTGTTCCATAACTGTTCTTGGAAGACAATATGTCAAAGAATTCAAAATCCTCAGGCTCAGGAGACATTAAAAGACACTTACGTGCACAAGCTGATTCCCCTGAGCAGGCCATGGGCTTCGGAGTCGATTTGGTCAGGGAGATGCAGGAAATGTGGCGGGAGATGCTGAAGGTCCTAGGAGGTACTTGGAGGATCTTGCTGTGATACGTCGATCGATTACTGCCATGGAGGCAAAGTTCAATAAGATGGTTACAAGAGTGAGGAATGTCGAGAAGAATTATCTGGAGTCATCAAAGAAGGAATTATCTGCTAATCCGCTAGCAACAGAGGTGGATTTGGAGCATGTCTGGGAGAAGTTGGAGGACATGGAAAACTATAGTCGGTGAAATAACGTCCGCATTGTCAGAGTTCCGGAGGGAGTAGATGGACATGGATATGTTGAAATTCCTGGATGGGCTCTTTCTGAATCTGCTCGACATAGCAGGCCATATGCTGGAAATCGAGGGTGCTCACAGGGTACCTTCTCGCCGGTCCGCTGAGGGAGACAGGCCCAGATCAATTCTGGCCAAATTTCTGAGATCATCCGATAAAGATCTCGTGTTACGTGAGGCGAGGAGTACAGGAAGGCTTTCTTGGAAGAACCACAGCATCTTCATGTTCCCAGACTTTGCAAACTCGACAACAGAGAAATGTGATTGATTCAAGGAATGCAAGAAACTCTTACGTCAGTGGAAGTTCGCTTTTGCATTGTACTGATATTCCCGACCAAATTGAGAGTAGTGCTAAGGATGTCCATAAAACATTCACATGCCCACAGCAAGTGATATCCTTCATAAAGTCAGTGGAGTGAATGGGTCATCTTGTTGTACTCATGTTGTAGCCGAGTGGACCGGCTCGCAGATATCTGCTTGACTGTTTGAGGAATCTGCGTGCTTCTTTTGTGCTTGGTCCACCTAGTGACCGGAGTTTATTTTGAAGAGTAACACAAATTCAGAACAGTTTTATGAATGAAGCTACATGCTCTTTGTGTTTATTCCACCTTTCGGCTGAAGTTTGTTTTATAGATTATCTTTTGCTGTGTAATTCTGTCTCACAAAATTTGTATAGAAACACAGAACATGAGCAATCCGACAGCAAAGTTGTCGCAGGGGTTCTTGTAGGCGTACATGGACTGTTTGAGTTTAGAGGGATGGACGCCAGTTGGTGCTGTCGTGTGCGGAGTTAATAATTAAATTTTTCTGTTTGTTTTGTTCTGGGGGAAGTTTTGGGTTTGATGGCTGCACTAATGTTGGAATGTGGTCTTTATAATCTTGTTTCTGACACACTCTATGATTTCTAATATGTCAAAATGTCAAATGTTAATAAGAGTGGATTGTCTCTCTTCTCGTGAAGTGTGAATGGGTTGGGGCACCTCATAAAAGAAGGAAGAAAGTGTAAGAAATACGATATAGTGCTTCCTCAAGACACTTATCTTTCCCCGCAGGAAGTTGAAAAATTTGGGAAGATATGGGTCGGGCATTTGTTTTATAGTGCTGACTCAAGTAAGAGCAGGGGAGTCATTATATTGATAAGTAAACATCTACACTTCAAATGTCTCAAATAGATTAAAGATAAATTAGGAAGAGTCATTATTGTTTTAGCAGAAATTCAGGGGCAGAGTCTTATTTCGGCTAATATTTATGCACCTAACGCCAAAACTGAGAAACAAAAGAGACACAAGGGTCAAAAAGGTACTGCAAGGATGAGACTTAACTTGAGATCTGGAAACAGGTGGAACATGGAACAAAGTCTCAAGACTGAACACATGGTTGAGAAACAAGCAGGCTTATATAGGGCTATGTACAGGTGAAGGGAATGAGCGTTAATGAGCAGATGGTAAAACCGGGTTAGGGGCGTTGGTGCCATCTGCAGGAGAGGAGAAGAACATGGCTCGGGAGGTCCAGGGCGAGTGCCCTCTGCTGGTCTAGAGAGGAACAGCACCCCAAAGAGGAGATCCTTACATTCTGTCTAGTAGATATATAAAACAGAGAGAGTCTTTTTTTTTTTTTAACCATTCCCTCACTGAAATCTGTTGGTGGTGAAATATTTACTTCAACCATTGATATTAATAATGCTTTTAAAGATCTTGATCTTTACAGTTCCACGTCTTCGTCTACTGATGAAGACATTAGAAACGTTGTGGAATCATTAGAACTTCCTAAAATGACGATGGAGCAAAAAAATGCTCTTCATTCTGAGATAACCTTGGAGGAGCTTGGTGAGGTGATTAAGGCCTTGTCTACAGGCAAGGCTCCGATGGTTTTGCTGCAGATCTGGCTCCACTTTTACTAGAAGTTTATACAGAATCATTAAAGAAGGAAATGCTTTCACCAACCATGACTCAAGCCCGGATCAATCCGATTCTTAAAAAGGACAAAGATCCAAGCGAGTGTAAGAGTTACTGTCCAATGTCCCTGATCCAGCTAGATGTTAAAATATTGTCAAAAATTCTGGCTAACCGATTAAGTAATGTTATGAAATCTCTTCTACATATAGATTAGGCTGGTGTTTATTTGTGGCCGCAGCTCTTCTGATAACATTAGGCGTTTCATCAATATCATGTGGTCGAGGGTCTGGGTATCTCAGTGGTAAAGACGCTGGCTACCACCCCTGGAGTTAGAATCCAGAGTGACTCCAGCCAGGCCTCCTAAGCAACCAAATTGGGCCGGTTGCTAGGGAGGGTAGAGTCACATGGGGTAACCTCCTCATGGTCGCTATAATGTGGTTTGTTCTCGGTGGGGCGCATGGTGAGTTGTGCGTGGATGCTGCGGTGGATGGCTATGTCTCCGTGCCACGTGATAAGATGCGCAGCTTGATGGTCTCAGACGTGGAGGCAGCTGGGATTCGTCCTCCGCCACTCAGATTGAGGTGAATCACTATGCGACCACGAGGACTTAAAAGCACATTGGGAATTGGGCATGCCAAATTGGGAGAAAAAAATTAAATTAAAAACAATCATGTGGTCAGTGGCGAATGATCAGACTCTGGTCACTGCTATCTCACCTGATGCTGAAAAGGCGATTAATTTCTTACTAGTTGAAATTCCAATTTCACATCAGCAATGCTCTTCTAGTAAAAATTATATTTTTTATATAAATAATGACATGATTAGTTGTAAAATTGAAGTAAACTTGAACTAGTTGACAGTGAAACGTATTTCAACATGTTAGATTTGGTATTTTAGATATCTAGAATTTGATTTCAGAAATCAATAAATTGAAACGTAATCAAAACCAAGTATAAATAAAAGGCTTTTTTACTAGTTGCACTAACATTATAGATATCTGAAATAAATATTGCCACTAGTGAAAACTAAATTAGCACTTTTACTAGTTAAAGACAATTTTTGAGACTGCATGTGATAAAATGCCCAAATGGCTTGTGGTAGTAGGCCTGAGGGTATTACCAAACTGTGAAACAGCCCAGTTAGTCAATCATACTGATGTAACCACAAATATATTTGGAAATATGTCTCACACTCTCTTTCTCTGTCTGTCTGTCTGTCAACTGACTTGCATCATTAAAAAGGCTGTATTTTGCCTAATTTTGTATTTTATGCATGGTGCCACTATCCATCCATCCAATTGCAATTTGATGAATGATACAGAAATAAATAAAACAGATTGCATGCCCATGCGTGAATGTTTTTGGTGCAAACTCTTCTTTTTTGTTTAGTGTAATTGAAAACTATCTGCATATGCTCAAAAGTCAAGACCTCACCATGATAAAAGAAAAGTGTTTGAGCCATTGACCACAGATGTTGTCGGTTTATGCCGTAAGAATGTGCAAGTAAACACTCTCATTTACAGATCATTACATAACTCCCTCTCAAATCCACATTAGCACTCACACACACACTCACACACACAAATACACACACTCACACACACACACTCACACACACAAATACACACACTCACTCACACACACACACACACACAAATACACACACTCACACACACACACACACACAAATATACACACTCACACACACACACACACACACACACACACTCACAAATATACACACACATACACACACACACACACACACACTCACAAACACTCACAAATACACACACACACACACACAAATACACACAAACACTAACACACACTCACAAACATTCACAAACACAAACACACACTCACATATACACACACACACACACAAATACACACATTTGCACACACTCACACACACACACACTCACACACAAATACACACACACACACACACTCACACAAATACACACACTCACACACACAAATACAACATTCACACACACACACACACACACACACGCTCACATACACAAATACACACACACTTACACAAATACACACACACACACACACACACACTCACACACACACACACATACACACTCACACACACAACAACAACAACAACAACCGCCATTCGCCACTAAGTGGCGGTGACATCACCACGACGCTTGTGCCAGGCTATGTGCACATTAAGGCCACGTGAAGTGTTGAACACCCGCTGGCAGGAGGTCACGGGACAGATCCAACAGGTGACACCGGTCTACTGACTGAGATGACTGGATGATGCACCCCCTGCGCCCCCTACTGTGCCAACTTGCTGTGCTTTAGCCACCTGGCGCTCTGCTCGTTGTTGTGAGCGTTGCTCCTCTGCCCTCCATTATTGTTGGAGGGCGACTGCCTCCAACTGGCCAGTAGCGTCCTTCACAAGCCTCCTCCAAAGAGGCCGATCTTGACACCGCTGGTACCAGTCATCGGCAAGTCCACTCAGCTCCACATCCTCTCCAGCCCGTGCCGCGCCCACTTAGCCCCCTCTATCCGGCCGAACAAAAGCTGTTTAGGCATGCGGGCTACAAGACCCAGCCAACGCAACCTTGCCTGCCGGAGGAGCTCACCGATGGGACTCAGGATGGATCTTAGGCAGGCCAGCCTAAATGTTTCTAACCAGCGAAGATGTTCCATTAGGGGGGTCCATGTTTCGCAAGCATAGAGAAGGGAGGGAATGACCTTGGCCAAGAAAACCTGAAGCTTCGTGTGGAGCGACAAACTGGGTAGCTTCCACACAGCGTTACGCAACCGATGAAAAGATGATGCCGCTCGACTGATTCGTGAGACCTCTGCTGTCAAACCGGAGCTGGTCATAAGCACACTGCCCAGGTATGGAAAACACTCCACTATCTCCACAACTGCCCCATCACCAATTGGGAGCTGTAGGGGTGGAGTGTCCGATGGTACATAATACCCAAGCAGGTGCTTAGTTTTGGTTGGGCTGATGGTAAGGCCCCATCTCTTAGTGGCACGCTCCAGGTTCATCAGCAGCGCTTCCAACTCCTCCTCTGAGTGAGCAGCAATTACCACATCATCGGCATACATAATGTGACAGGGAGCCATCCCTTGACCGCACCTGCGCATCGATAATCGATTATTATATCTGTACCAGATGGAAATTCCTCCAGTACAGCCATCGAAGGCTTCACGAACCACGTGGTCGAAATAGATATTAAATAATGTGGGAGCCAGAGGTCATCCCTGTCGCACTCCGGCCACGTAGTTTTACCTGGGCACGCTCGCCATCATGATGGTCCTTATCGATCATGAGCAGCGGGTCTGGGACTCCGAAAGCACGAAGAACAACCCAGAGCTATGTCCTACTGATGGTATCATAGGCCTTGACCAGATCAATAAAGCAGAGATGTAGGTCTTGCTGGAGTTCCCTACACCTCAGTCCACTGCTGTTCACTCTGCTGACTCACGACTGTGCAGCAATCACAGCTCGAACCACATCATCAAGTTCGCCGATGACACGACCGTGGTGGGTCTCATCAGCAAGAACGACGAGTCAGCGTACAGAGAGGTGTAGAGCCAACAACCTGTCTCTGAATGTCGACAAAACAAAAGAGATGGTTGTTGACTTTAGGAGAGCACAGAGTGACCACTCTCTGCTGAACATCGACGGCTCCTCTGTGGGGATCGTCAAGAGCACCAAATTCCTTGGTGTTCACCTGGCGGAGAACCTCACCTGGTCCCTCAACACCAGCTCTTTTACCAAGAAAGCCCAGCAGCGTCTCTACTTTCTTCGAAGGCTGAGGAAAGCACATCTCCCACCCCCCATCCTCACTACATTCTATAGAGGGACTATTGAGAGCATCCTGAGCAGCTGCATCACTGCCTGGTTTGGGACTTGCACCGTTTCGGACCACAAAGCCCTGCAGAGGATAGTGAGAACAGCTGAGAAGATCATCGGGGTCACTCTTCCCTGCATCAAAGACATTTACAAAAAACACTGTATCCGCAAAGCAACCAGCATTGTGGACGACCCCACACACCCCTCACACAAACTCTTCACCCTCCTGCCATCTGGCAAGAGGTACCGAAGCATTCGGGCCCTCACGGCGAGACTGTGTAACAGCTTCTTCCCCCAAGCCATCAGACTCCTCAATACTCAGAGACTGGACTGACACACACACACACACACACACACACACACACACACGTGTCCTGAGTTGCACTTTAATTACTGTCGCTTTATACCTGGCTGCTACCTCAATAACTGCTATGTGCATAGAACACTATATCATAGTATGTTATGTTTACATTTGGCATTTTTAGAAACTGTCATCTTTTGCACTACTGTGTACTGGTCGGTTCATTGTCAGTAATTTATTGTCCTGTCCCGTACTTTTTGCACACGTTTGCACGTGCACTTTATATTGGTATGTAATTTAGTCGGTGTAGTCTCATGTGGTTCTGTGTTTGTCCTGTGTTGTTTTATGTAGCACATGGTCCTGGAGGAACGTTGTCTCGTTTCGCTGTGTACTGAACCAACTGTATATGGTTGAAACGACAATAAAAACCACTTGACTTGACTTGACTTGACTTGACTTGACTCGACTAACATCATGGTCAGGTTTGATTGCAGCATAATGACATTAACTGCAAAAACTTACAATTCAAATCCATTTAAAATGATAAACTTTGACAAATAATAGTTTGATAACAGCAACCCATCAGACTGCACAGTGTGTGTGTCTACAGTCATCTACTGACATCACATGTTGTTTAAATTCTGTTCAGCAGATGGCAGAAACCTGCCTCCAATATCTGAATTGGTAGTGCAGAAGTGCAGGTTATGAAAATGTTTTTATTATTATTATTTGCTTAGTTGCATAAGCAAATGAATTGTAAAATGTAGAAATATACATTTAAATAAGTAAATAAAAAAATGGGTTATTTTATTATTCTTACTTCAGGTAAGAAGTGTATCATTATCATCATCAGAAGTGTTAAAGGGAGGTGCCATTTTTCAACACCATAGGAGGGTTAAAGTCAAATAACGGTAACAATAAAGTACCAAAAAGTAAAACTGTAAGGTATCGTGGTACAATCATGGTATTCATTGACATCCCTTAAAGTACTGTGTAAATAATCATTGGATATAGTATTAGCCTCTCATACTGTCCCGTGGTAAAGCCACAGATCTTTTTCATCAAGGTAACTGATCAAATGTAACAAATATTGACATGACATTTGATGATGATTTAACAGGTCAACTTAATGAGTTCAGTCAGTGTTGAGTGAAGAGCGGCTCGACCCGCCACAGACTGATAGCAAATAAATAATGTGCTCGCTGGAACTCAAAGACGAGTGCTACGGTAAACACACAAACTTTATCATATTAAGCCCCTCACTGCTTTTATAAAATGGCCCGTCACTAAATAATAAAACTATTACGGATGCAAGTTTAGAGGAAAACATCATTTCTAATGTGATGTTGGACATTCTGTCTTAAAAATGAGATTTTGCATGAAAAAAAACATCCTTAAATTTCTGTCTACGCTCAACTTTGCTCTAAAATAAAGGCAAAAAGGCCCCCAAAAATAAATAATATTAATAATAATAAATGACGTTGTGTTGAGTGAAGTGACTCTAGGGGACGTTCTTGAGAGCCTCGGTTACCTCCGAACTTGAGAAAAGGCCAATGAGAATTAGCGAACAGAATTTGCATGTCCCTCCCCCCGACATACAAAAGGAGGGAATCGTGCATCTGTTCATTCAGGTTTTGCACTGAGGAGCTGAAAATAAGTTTCGGACATTACAGTGGCTCAGTTCAGCGTCGTGGCACAACGTCTCATTCCCTCCATCAGGGAAAGGACGTTACAACAGATCATTCCACGTTGTGTCCAATGAAGTGACACGAGGGGTCCCTATTCAATCACGCCATGCGCTGAACATGCATTTACTTGAAACACACACACACACACACACACACACACACACACACACACACACACACACACACACACACAAACACACAAACACAAACACACACACACACACACTCTCTCTCACACACACACTCTAATACACACACACACACACACACACACTAATACACACACACACAAACACAAACTCTCTCTCTCTCACACACACACACACTCTAATACACACACACACACACTCACAAACACACACACACTCTCTCTCTCTCACACACACACTAGTCACACACACTCTAATACACTCACACACACACACACTCTAACACACACACACACACACACACACACACACACACACACACAAACACACAAACACACAAACACAAACACACAAACTCTCTCTCTCTCACACACACACTCTAATACACACACACACACTAATACACACACACACAAACACACACTCTCTCTCTCTCACACACACACACTCTAATACACACACACACACACACACACACACACTCACAAACACACACACACTCTCTCTCTCTCACACACACTAGTCACACACACTCTAATACACTCACACACACACACTCTCTAACACACACACACACACTCCCTCTCTCTCTCTCTCTCTCACACACACACACACACACTCTCTCTCTCTCACACACACACACATTAGTCACACACACACACACACTCTAATACACACACACACACACTCTCTCTCTCACTCTCTCTCTCACACACACACACACACACACACACACACAGTGCATTCGATTTCACTTCATTTTAGTGTATTTCTTCTCAAACAAAATAATGATTTGCATGAAGTTTTAGTTGATGATGTTTCAGGCTGCCCTGTAGCTGTGATTATGGATGGAGAATGTCTAAACATCTGCTTATGAAGTCTCTGATGTGGGATTTAAAGTGTAGTACTGTTACGCTCTCTTGTGGCAGGAGTGATAAATGCAGAGATGTGCCACTATACCAGATAAACATTTCATTTTCAACAACTCCTTAAGACCTTTAATGCCTTGATTTGGATGTGTAGCGTGTTTACATACAAATGTCAAAAATTCTGAATGTCAAAAATTAAATATAAATTTTTTTTTTTTGGACTTTTGATATAAAACAGTTTGAGAAGTACTTTAAAAATACACTAAACACAAAATATATGATACTCTTTGATGTTGCTGGCCGATTCGTGCTACTCACGTCAGACTCGTACAAGGCATACAGAGGCCTGTCAATACAAACACAACAGCTAAAATTTTACAGAGCAAAAAACTGAAAATGACGCATTAACACCAGAACCTGAAACTGAGTCAGGAGTTTGAGGTATTATGATTAAATTAAATAAAGAGCTTTAGATATTATGTGTAAGTTACATTAACAATAGTGAAAAAAGTGAGTATTTTTCCTCCACATGGCTGGGTGCAACTATAGTAACACCATCCAAAACGGTCAGATGCTCTCATTGCAGGACTTCCTGCTTGTGTATTTAGACACCTGCAAATGATCCAGAATGCAGCAGCACATCTGGTCTTTAATGAACCAAAGAGAGCACATGTTACACCCCTCTTTGTCTTTCTCCACTGGCTGCCGGTTGATGCACGTGTCAAGTTCAAGGCTCTGATGCTGCATACAGAACAGTCACTGGGTCTGCTCCAGTCTACCTAAAGTCATTTCTGCAAAGCTACACACCTACTAGAAGCCTGCGGTCGGCTAAGGAATGTCGCCTTGTTGTACCAACACACCTCTTCCCTTTTCTCCCCAATTTGGAATGCCCAATTCCCAATGCACTCCAAGTCCTCGTGGTGTCGTAGTGACTCGCCTCAATCCGGGTCTCAGTTGTTTCTGTGTCTGAGACCATCAGTCCGCGCATCTTATCATGTGGCATGTTGAGCGCGTTACCATGGAGCCGAGAGCGAGAACCACATTATAGCGACCACGAGGACGTTACCCCATGTAACTCTACCCTCCCTAGCAACCGGGCCAATTTGGTTGCTAAGGAGACCTGACTGGAGTCGCTCAGCACACCCTGGATTCAAACTCACGACTCCAGATGTGATAGTCAGTGTCAATGCTCGCTGAGATACCCAAGCCCCTCGATTTGTGCTTTTTTTGAAAGAAAAGGATGGATGAGTCTAAATTAATTTTTATGGTAGTCAACATTATGCCACCAATGGTGTCGATTGAGCTTAACTTGTATTTAGTGAAAAGAAAAGAGTAAGAAAGAGAAATGGGAAAATATAGCTGCAAGCAGCCATTACGGGGATAAGCACCAGCATGGCAACCACTGCACAACACGAGATCTCACAGATCAAGCACAGACCATGGCGCCCTAGGACGGATGTGAACCCGTGACTTTCTGTTTTAGAGTGCAGCGTGCGATCCGCTACAGTCAACAAAGGGACATACCAAGCATAGAGGAATCACAGCACAACTGTTACCATAATCAACTTTATATTCATGTAACTTTTCAACAAAGGGGAAAATACAAAATTGCTTGGGGAAAAGCCCAGCAACCATTCATTAAACAGAATTCAAAACTGGGGGTACTTCCTGTAACAGTGTAGTACCCCCATCAAAAAAAACACTGTCAAATTTAAAAGTGAGCAGTGTGGAGAGAGAGAGAGAGAGAAACAACACTTACTCGCCGGTTCTCCGATACGCCATAGCTTTGTCCCCGGCCACTCCTCCACCCTCTAACGGACGACAGCCGCACCTCCCCGGGCGGATCTGAGGCAGTCCTCCGGCCCCTGGTGGACAAAATGCCCCGCCGCATTCTCTGGGAACAAAAGGGTTCTCTACCACCCCTAGCAGAGGTTCACCTGCTCCAGGCACTCGGCCGGGAGCCCCTCCTTGCTCACGGTCAGCGGTCATCTATTAACCCCGCCGCGTTTAGCAGCTGGTAGGGGTCTCCCCCGCTCCAGGTGGTCGGCCATTTGCCCCTTCTCCCCTCGCCTCTATTAAGCTCCCAAGGGAAAGTTCTTCAATGACGTCATGTCTTCCTTTTCACTCAACAAATCTTCAAGTGTTTCCCCAGGGGGCCTGGTGTAGCTCAGCGAGTATTGACAAATCCAGGGCATGCTGAGTGACTCCAGCCAGGTCTCCTAAGCAACCAAATTGTCCCGGTTGCTAGGGAGGGTAGAGTCACATGGGGTAACCTCCTCGTGGTGTTGATTAGTGGTTCTCTCAATGGGGCGTGTGGTGAGTTGTGTGTGGATCGTGGAGAGTAGCATGAGTCTCCACATGCTGTGAGTCTCCGCGGTGTCATGCACAACGAGTCACGTGATAAGATGCGCGGATTGACGGTCTCAGAAGCAACACCCGGATTGAGATGAGTATCATGGCGCCACCATGAGGACCTACTAAGCAGTGGGAATTGAGCATTCCAAATTGGGGAAAATAGGGGATAAAATGTACAGCTGTTCAAACGCTCCACGGATTGCATCATTTATATGGATAAAATGTATCCAACTGAATGGTCTAAACATTAAATGAAACAAATAACAATAAAATGCAAAGTAATCTCTTCAGTAACTGAAATCATTTTTGAATGAATCTGTATTCTGTACATCTGTTTACCGACAATTTAAATGGTAACTGTAGTGGAATACTGCATTCTGATTGGCACACAAACCAGTTCAAAAATTGATTTCATGAGTGTTGATTTTTTTTAAATTGAGTAATCCACTGAGTAATCCACTGAGTAATCCACTGAGTATTCTATTGAGTAATCCACTGAGTAATCTATAGAGTAATCCACTGAGTAATCCACTGAGTAACCCACTGAGTAATCTATTGAGTAATCCATTGAGTAATCCACTGAGTAACCCACTGAGTAATCCACTGAGTAATCCACTGAGTAATCTATTGAGTAATCCATTGAGTAATCCACTGAGTAACCCACTGAGTAATCCATTGAGTAATCCATTGAGTAATGCATTGAGTAATCCACTGAGTAATCTATTGAGTAATCCACTGAGTAATCTATTGAGTAATCCACTGAGTAATCCACTGAGTAATCTATTGAGTAATCCATTGAGTAATCCACTGAGTAATCTTTTGAGTAATTCATTGAGTAATCCACTGAGTAATCTATTGAGTAATCCACTGAGTAATCCATTGAGTAATCCACTGAGTAATCTATTGAGTAATCCATTGAGTAATCCACTGAGGTACCCACTGAGTAATCTATTGAGTAATCCATTGAGTAATCCACAGAGTAATCTATTGAGTAATCTATTGAGTAATCCATTGAGTAATCCACTGAGTAATCTATTGAGTAATCCATTGAGTAATCCACTGAGTAATCTATTGAGTAATCCACTGAGTAACCCACTGAGTAATCTATTGAGTAATCCACTGAGTAATCTATTGAGTAATCCACTGAGTAATCCACTGAGTAATCTACACTACTCCAGTGGTAAACTATTAGAATGGGACTTTGAATGACAAATAATACTTTAAATTATCCAGAATTTAATTAGGTGAATCTGTTCATCCTTTGCACGATTTTAAATAGAAATATGAAATAATTTTATATCTGAACATATATCACTCTACTTTAAATTATTGTACATTTTTGGTCACACATATTAAATCCAAGAGGCACAAAAACCCACCAACCTTCCCTTCTACTTTAATTACTTCCTCATTGAGTCTAATTGGCATTTGATAAACAATTAAAAGCTTTTGCCTCACTATATTAAAGGTTCCCATGGAGACAGGTTTGCTGATGTCGTGTGAACACATATTTTAGTGTGATTTTTAGGTTTGCAGATCTAGTCTCATCTTTACAGTATCTAGTGCCTGCTGTCTACATGTGAACATCCCATCATGGTAAACAAAAGAACAATTATGTTGCTCTGTGCTATGCACATGTGAAGCTGGTGTATCCATGACAACAGGTGGCACGGGGTCAAGAACGTGTTCTTCAGTTTGACTTTACTCGTCTCTGTAATTTATCTGAACGTAGAGTTTGTCGCACAAGATGACAGAGTTTGGCAAAAATGATAAATCAGCTGTTACAATGTGCATTTTATTACAGATCAGTTAAGATAATTGGTCAAAATGGATGAATTCATACCTGGTTTCCTTTAGTTGGAATCTTCTAGAATAGTGTAAAGTTAGGGTCTGAGCTGTTTCTAAGTAACTGTGAGCAAATTGAGCTGTTATGTAATCTTTGTATAGACGGAATGATTTTTTATGTGTTGGGTTCGTTTGGGTCAAATTAGATTTGTAATTTGGATCAGCACAAAGAATCCATTCTGAAATGAAAGTAAGACTTTGCTCATGAATATTAATTACACTACATG
This sequence comes from Moxostoma hubbsi, assembly GCA_032164185.1. Classification (NCBI taxonomy): domain Eukaryota; kingdom Metazoa; phylum Chordata; class Actinopteri; order Cypriniformes; family Catostomidae; genus Moxostoma; species Moxostoma hubbsi. The sequence goes on from JAVLUX010000226.1 coordinate 37,097, forward strand.
ATGTGTGGCCAATGTGCTCTAGTGATTGGCTGAATGGGCAATAATTATTGTCATTTTGAATTTTGAATTTTTTTCTCCCATTTTCTCCCCAGTTTGGAACGCCCAATTCCGTGGCTTGTTGGGCACGTTACCATGGAGACGTAGTGCATGTGGAGGCTTCACGCTATTCTCCGCGGCATCCATGCACAACTTACCACACGCCCCACCATGACCGAGAACTACTGATCGCGACCATGATTAGGTTACCCCATGTGACTCTACCCTCCCTAGCAACCGGGACAATTTGGTTGCTAAGGAGACCTGGCTGGAGTCACTCGGCACTCCCTGGACTCAAACTCGTGACTCCAGGGGTGGTAGTCAGCGTCTAATTTAATTTATCACCACCATGTCCAATATTTCTGTAA
>JAVLUX010000226.1:40000-110000 GCA_032164185.1 Moxostoma hubbsi
GGGGATGTGTTGGGTTTAGGGGATGTGTTGGGTTTAGGGGGTTGTGTTGGGTTTAGGGTATGTGTTGGGATTAGGGGATGTGTTGGGTTTAGGGGGTTGTGTTGGGTTTAGGGGGTTGTGTTGGGATTAGGGGATGTGTTGGGTTTAGGGGGTTGTGTTGGGATTAGGGGATGTGTTGGGTTTAGGGGATGTGTTGGGATTAGGGGATGTGTTGGGATTAGGGGTTGTGTTGGGTTTAGGGGGTTGTGTTGGGTTTAGGGTATGTGTTGGGATTAGGGGGTGTGTTGGGTTTAGGGTGTTTGTTGGGTTTAGGGGGTTGTGTTGGGTTTAGGGGGTTGTGTTGGGTTTAGGTGATGTGTTGGGATTAGGGGTTGTGTTGGGTTTAGGGGATGTGTTGGGTTTAGGGGATGGGTTGGGTTTAGGGGGTTGTGTTGGGTTTAGGTGATGTGTTGGGATTAGGGGTTGTGTTGGGTTTAGGGGGTGTGTTGGGTTTAGGGGGTGTGTTGGGTTTAGGGGGTTGTGTTCGGTTTAGGGGATGTGTTGGGATTAGGGGTTGTGTTGGGTTTAGGGGATGTGTTGGGATTAGGGGGTTGTGTTGGGTTTAGGGGATGTGTTGGGTTTAGGGGTTGTGTTGGGTTTAGGGGTTGTGTTGGGTTTAGGGGTTGTGTTGGGTTTAGGGGGTTGTGTTGGGTTTAGGGGTTGTGTTGGGTTTAGGGGATGTGTTGGGATTAGGGGATGTGTTGGGTTTAGGGGTTGTGTTGGGTTTAGGGGATGTGTTGGGTTTAGGGGATGTGTTGGGATTAGGGGTTGTGTTGGGTTTAGGGGATGTGTTGGGATTAGGGGATGTGTTGGGATTAGGGGGTTGTGTTGGGTTTAGGGGTTGTGTTGGGTTTAGGGGATGTGTTGGGATTAGGGGATGTGTTGGGTTTAGGGGTTGTGTTGGGTTTAGGGGATGTGTTGGGTTTAGGGGATGTGTTGGGATTAGGGGTTGTGTTGGGTTTAGGGGGTTGTGTTGGGTTTAGGGGATGTGCTGGGATTAGGGGATGTGTTGGGTTTAGGGGGTTGTGTTGGGATTAGGGGATGTGTTGGGATTAGGGGATGTGTTGGGTTTAGGGGATGTGTTGGGTTTAGGGGGTTGTGTTGGGTTTAGGGTATGTGTTGGGATTAGGGGATGTGTTGGGATTAGGGGGTTGTGTTGGGTTTAGGGGGTTGTGTTGGGATTAGGGGATGTGTTGGGTTTAGGGGGTTGTGTTGGGATTAGGGGATGTGTTGGGTTTAGGGGATGTGTTGGGTTTAGGGGGTTGTGTTGGGTTTAGGGTATGTGTTGGGATTAGGGGGTGTGTTGGGTTTAGGGTGTGTGTTGGGTTTAGGGGGTTGTGTTGGGTTTAGGGGGTTGTGTTGGGTTTAGGTGATGTGTTGGGATTAGGGGTTGTGTTGGGTTTAGGGGATGTGTTGGGTTTAGGGGATGGGTTGGGTTTAGGGGGTTGTGTTGGGTTTAGGTGATGTGTTGGGATTAGGGGTTGTGTTGGGTTTAGGGGGTGTGTTGGGTTTAGGGGGTGTGTTGGGTTTAGGGGGTTGTGTTCGGTTTAGGGGATGTGTTGGGATTAGGGGTTGTGTTGGGTTTAGGGGATGTGTTGGGATTAGGGGGTTGTGTTGGGTTTAGGGGATGTGTTGGGTTTAGGGGTTGTGTTGGGTTTAGGGGATGTGTTGGGTTTAGGGGTTGTGTTGGGTTTAGGGGGTTGTGTTGGGTTTAGGGGTTGTGTTGGGATTAGGGGATGTGTTGGGATTAGGGGGTTGTGTTGGGATTAGGGGATGTGTTGGGATTAGGGGATGTGTTGGGTTTAGGAGATGTGTTGGGTTTAGGGGGTTGTGTTGGGTTTAGGGTATGTGTTGGGATTAGGGGATGTGTTGGGTTTAGGGGGTTGTGTTGGGTTTAGGGGGTTGTGTTGGGATTAGGGGATGTGTTGGGTTTAGGGGGTTGTGTTGGGATTAGGGGATGTGTTGGGTTTAGGGGATGTGTTGGGATTAGGGGATGTGTTGGGATTAGGGGATGTGTTGGGATTAGGGGATGTGTTGGGATTAGGGGATGTGTTGGGTTTAGGGTATGTGTTGGGATTAGGGGATGTGTTGGGTTTAGGGTATGTGTTGGGATTAGGGGATGTGTTGGGATTAGGGGATGTGTTGGGATTAGGGGATGTGTTGGGATTAGGGGTTGTGTTGGGATTAGGGGATGTGTTGGGTTTAGGGTATGTGTTGGGATTAGGGGGTGTGTTGGGATTAGGGGGTGTGTTGGGATTAGGGGATGTGTTGGGATTAGGGGTTGTGTTGGGATTAGGGGATGTGTTGGGTTTAGGGGTTGTGTTGGGATTAGGGGTTGTGTTGGGATTAGGGGTTGTGTTGGGATTAGGGGGTGTGTTGGGATTAGGGGTTGTGTTGGGATTAGGGGTTGTGTTGGGATTAGGGGGTGTGTTGGGATTAGGGGTTGTGTTGGGATTAGGGGGATGTGTTGGGATTAGGGGTTGTGTTGGGATTAGGGGTTGTGTTGGGATTAGGGGTTGTGTTGGGATTAGGGGGTGTGTTGGGATTAGGGGGATGTGTTGGGATTAGGGGTTGTGTTGGGATTAGGGGTTGTGTTGGGATTAGGGGATGTGTTGGGATTAGGGGGTGTGTTGGGATTAGGGGATGTGTTGGGATTAGGGGATGTGTTGGGATTAGGGGTTGTGTTGGGATTAGGGGATGTGTTGGGTTTAGGGTATGTGTTGGGATTAGGGGATGTGTTGGGTTTAGGGTATGTGTTGGGATTAGGGGATGTGTTGGGATTAGGGTATGTGTTGGGATTAGGGTATGTGTTGGGATTAGGGGATGTGTTGGGTTTAGGGGATGTGTTGGGATTAGGGGATGTGTTGGGATTAGGGGATGTGTTGGGATTAGGGGATGTGTTGGGATTAGGGGGTTGTGTTGGGATTAGGGGATGTGTTGGGATTAGGGGATGTGTTGGGATTAGGGGTTGTGTTGGGATTAGGGGATGTGTTGGGTTTAGGGTATGTGTTGGGATTAGGGGGTGTGTTGGGTTTAGGGTGTTTGTTGGGTTTAGGGGGTTGTGTTGGGTTTAGGGGGTTGTGTTGGGATTAGGGGATGTGTTGGGTTTAGGGGATGTGTTGGGTTTAGGGGATGGGTTGGGTTTAGGGGGTTGTGTTGGGTTTAGGTGATGTGTTGGGATTAGGGGTTGTGTTGGGTTTAGGGGGTGTGTTGGGTTTAGGGGGTGTGTTGGGTTTAGGGGGTTGTGTTCGGATTAGGGGTTGTGTTGGGTTTAGGGGATGTGTTGGGTTTAGGGGATGTGTTGGGATTAGGGGGTTGTGTTGGGTTTAGGGGATGTGTTGGGTTTAGGGGTTGTGTTGGGTTTAGGGGATGTGTTGGGTTTAGGGGTTGTGTTGGGTTTAGGGGGTTGTGTTGGGTTTAGGGGTTGTGTTGGGTTTAGGGGATGTGTTGGGATTAGGGGATGTGTTGGGTTTAGGGGTTGTGTTGGGTTTAGGGGATGTGTTGGGTTTAGGGGATGTGTTGGGATTAGGGGTTGTGTTGGGTTTAGGGGATGTGTTGGGATTAGGGGATGTGTTGGGATTAGGGGGTTGTGTTGGGTTTAGGGGTTGTGTTGGGTTTAGGGGATGTGTTGGGATTAGGGGATGTGTTGGGTTTAGGGGTTGTGTTGGGTTTAGGGGATGTGTTGGGTTTAGGGGATGTGTTGGGATTAGGGGTTGTGTTGGGTTTAGGGGGTTGTGTTGGGTTTAGGGGATGTGCTGGGATTAGGGGATGTGTTGGGTTTAGGGGGTTGTGTTGGGATTAGGGGATGTGTTGGGTTTAGGGGATGTGTTGGGATTAGGGGTTGTGTTGGGTTTAGGGGGTTGTGTTGGGTTTAGGGGGTTGTGTTGGGTTTAGGGGATGTGTTGGGTTTAGGGGTTGTGTTGGGTTTAGGGGGTTGTGTTGGGTTTAGGGGATGTGTTGGGTTTAGGGGATGTGTTGGGATTAGGGGTTGTGTTGGGTTTAGGGGGTTGTGTTGGGATTAGGGGATGTGTTGGGATTAGGGGTTGTGTTGGGTTTAGGTGATGTGTTGGGATTAGGGGTTGTGTTGGGTTTAGGGGGTGTGTTGGGTTTAGGGGGTTGTGTTGGGTTTAGGGGGTTGTGTTGGAATTAGGGGATGTGTTGGGATTAGGGGTTGTGTTGGGTTTAGGGGTTGTGTTGGGTTTAGGGGATGTGTTGGGTTTAGGGGTTGTGTTGGGTTTAGGGGGTTGTGTTGGGTTTAGGGGTTGTGTTGGGTTTAGGGGATGTGTTGGGTTTAGGGGGTTGTGTTGGGTTTAGGGGTTGTGTTGGGTTTAGGGGATGTGTTGGGTTTAGGGGTTGTGTTGGGTTTAGGGGGTTGTGTTGGGTTTAGGGGTTGTGTTGTGTTTAGGGGGTTGTGTTGGGTTTAGGGGATGGGTTGGGTTTAGGGGTTGTGTTGGGTTTAGGGGATGGGTTGGGTTTAGGGGGTTGTGTTGGGTTTAGGGGATGGGTTGGGTTTAGGGGATGTGTTGGGTTTAGGGGTTGTGTTGGGTTTAGGGGATGTGTTGGGTTTAGGGGTTGTGTTGGGTTTAGGGTTCTGTTGGGTTTAGGGTTTGTGTTGGGTTTAGGGGATGTGTTGGGTTTAGGGGATGTGTTGGGTTTAGGGGTTGTGTTGGGTTTAGGGGTTGTGTTGGGTTTAGGGGTTGTGTTGGGATTAGGGGATGTGTTGGGTTTAGGGGATGTGTTGGGTTTAGGGGTTGTGTTGGGTTTAGGGGTTGTGTTGGGATTAGGGGATGTGTTGGGATTAGGGGATGGGTTGGGTTTAGGGGATGTGTTGGGTTTAGGGGATGTGTTGGGTTTAGGGGTTGTGTTGGGTTTAGGGGTGTGTTGGGTTTAGGGGATGTGTTGGGATTAGGGGTTGTGTTGGGTTTAGGGGTGTGTTGGGATTAGGGGATGTGTTGGGTTTAGGGGTTGTGTTGGGTTTAGGGGTTGTGTTGGGATTAGGGGATGTGTTGGGATTAGGGGTTGTGTTGGGTTTAGGGGTTGTGTTGGGTTTAGGGGATGTGTTGGGATTAGGGGTTGTGTTGGGATTAGGGGTTGTGTTGGGTTTAGGGGTTGTGTTGGGTTTAGGGGTTGTGTTGGGTTTAGGGGTTGTGTTGGGTTTAGGGGATGTGTTGGGTTTAGGGGATGTGTTGGGATTAGGGGATGTGTTGGGTTTAGGGGATGTGTTGGGTTTAGGGGATGTGTTGGGATTAGGGGATGTGTTGGGTTTAGGGGATGTGTTGGGTTTAGGGGATGTGTTGGGATTAGGGGTTGTGTTGGGTTTAGGGGATGGGTTGGGTTTAGGGGATCTGTTGGGTTTAGGGGATGTGTTGGGTTTAGGGGTTGTGTTGGGTTGTGTTGGGTTTAGGGGTTGTTTTGGGTTTAGGGGTTGTGTTGGGTTTAGGGGATGTGTTGGGATTAGGGGATGTGTTGGGTTTAGGGGTTGTGTTGGGTTTAGGGGTTGTGTTGGGTTTAGGGGATGTGTTGGGATTAGGGGATGTGTTGGGTTTAGGGGTTGTGTTGGGTTTAGGGGATGTGTTGGGTTTAGGGGGTTGTGTTGGGTTTAGGGGGTTGTGTTGGGATTAGGGGATGTGTTGGGTTTAGGGGGTTGTGTTGGGATTAGGGGATGTGTTGGGTTTAGGGGATGTGTTGGGTTTAGGGGGTTGTGTTGGGTTTAGGGGGTTGTGTTGGGTTTAGGGGATGTGTTGGGTTTAGGGGTTGTGTTGGGTTTAGGGGGTTGTGTTGGGTTTAGGGGATGTGTTGGGTTTAGGGGATGTGTTGGGATTAGGGGTTGTGTTGGGTTTAGGGGGTTGTGTTGGGTTTAGGTGATGTGTTGGGATTAGGGGTTGTGTTGGGTTTAGGTGATGTGTTGGGATTAGGGGTTGTGTTGGGTTTAGGGGGTGTGTTGGGTTTAGGGGGTTGTGTTGGGTTTAGGGGGTTGTGTTGGAATTAGGGGTTGTGTTGGGTTTAGGGGTTGTGTTGGGTTTAGGGGGTTGTGTTGGGTTTAGGGGTTGTGTTGGGTTTAGGGGATGTGTTGGGTTTAGGGGTTGTGTTGGGTTTAGGGGATGTGTTGGGTTTAGGGGGTTGTGTTGGGTTTAGGGGTTGTGTTGGGTTTAGGGGGTTGTGTTGGGTTTAGGGGTTGTGTTGGGTTTAGGGGATGTGTTGGGTTTAGGGGTTGTGTTGTGTTTAGGGGGTTGTGTTGGGTTTAGGGGATGGGTTGTGTTTAGGGGGTTGTGTTGGGTTTAGGGGATGGGTTGGGTTTAGGGGTTGTGTTGGGTTTAGGGGATGGGTTGGGTTTAGGGGGTTGTGTTGGGTTTAGGGGATGGGTTGGGTTTAGGGGATGTGTTGGGTTTAGGGGTTGTGTTGGGTTTAGGGGATGTGTTGGGTTTAGGGGTTGTGTTGGGTTTAGGGTTCTGTTGGGTTTAGGGTTTGTGTTGGGTTTAGGGGATGTGTTGGGTTTAGGGGTTGTGTTGGGTTTAGGGGATGTGTTGGGTTTAGGGGTTGTGTTGGGTTTAGGGGTTATGTTGGGATTAGGGGATGTGTTGGGTTTAGGGGATGTGTTGGGTTTAGGGGTTGTGTTGGGTTTAGGGGTTGTGTTGGGATTAGGGGATGTGTTGGGTTTAGGGGATGGGTTGGGTTTAGGGGATGTGTTGGGTTTAGGGGGTGTGTTGGGTTTAGGGGATGTGTTGGGTTTAGGGGTTGTGTTGGGTTTAGGGGTGTGTTGGGATTAGGGGATGTGTTGGGATTAGGGGTTGTGTTGGGTTTAGGGGTGTGTTGGGATTAGGGGATGTGTTGGGATTAGGGGTTGTGTTGGGTTTAGGGGTTGTGTTGGGTTTAGGGGTGTGTTGGGATTAGGGGATGTGTTGGGATTAGGGGTTGTGTTGGGTTTAGGGGTTGTGTTGGGTTTAGGGGTGTGTTGGGATTAGGGGATGTGTTGGGATTAGGGGTTGTGTTGGGTTTAGGGGTTGTGTTGGGTTTAGGGGATGTGTTGGGTTTAGGGGATGTGTTGGGTTTAGGGGTTGTGTTGGGTTTAGGGGATGTGTTGGGTTTAGGGGATGTGTTGGGATTAGGGGATGTGTTGGGTTTAGGGGATGTGTTGGGTTTAGGGGATGTGTTGGGATTAGGGGATGTGTTGGGTTTAGGGGATGTGTTGGGTTTAGGGGATGTGTTGGGATTAGGGGTTGTGTTGGGTTTAGGGGATGGGTTGGGTTTAGGGGATGTGTTGGGTTTAGGGGATGTGTTGGGTTTAGGGGTTGTGTTGGGTTGTGTTGGGTTTAGGGGTTGTGTTGGGTTTAGGGGTTGTGTTGGGTTTAGGGGATGTGTTGGGATTAGGGGATGTGTTGGGTTTAGGGGATGTGTTGGGATTAGGGGATGTGTTGGGTTTAGGGGATGTGTTGGGTTTAGGGGATGTGTTGGGATTAGGGGATGTGTTGGGATTAGGGGTTGTGTTGGGTTTAGGGGTGTGTTGGGTTTAGGGGTTGTGTTGGGATTAGGGGTTGTGTTGGGTTTAGGGGGTTGTGTTGGGATTAGGGGTTGTGTTGGGTTTATGGGTGGTGTTGGGTTTAGGGGTTGTGTTGGGTTTAGGGGTTGTGTTGGGTTTAGGGGTTGTGTTGGGATTAGGGGTTGTGTTGGGTTTAGGGGGTTGTGTTGGGATTAGGGGTTGTGTTGGGTTTATGGGTGGTGTTGGGTTTAGGGGTTGTGTTGGGTTTAGGGGTTGTGTTGGGTTTAGGGGTTGTGCTAGGTTTATAACAAAGTGTGTGTGTGAGAGATTGAGTGTGTGTATGAGAGAGTGAGTGAGTGAGTGAGTGAGTGTGTGTGTGTGTGTGTGTGAGAGAGAGATTGAGTGTCTGTTTGAGTGTGTGTGTGTGAGAGTGAGAATGTGTGTATGAGAGTGTGAGTGAGTGTGAGTGAGTGTGTGAGTGTGTGTGTGTTGGTGTGTGAGTGTGTGTGTCATATATGAGCCCACACAGACACACTGTAGTACACTAACATCACACTGATCGCAGTAATAGTGCACATGACTGACTGTCTCCATCAAATGTGTCTAAACGCTGTTTTCCGCTCTTATCATGTGTTACATCTCAATGTCGTCATTAATGAAAAGTACCAAACAGCTCTATGGTACTATCACTATATGGTACTTTATAATTTATTTTCCGTTTATGTCAATTTAAAAGGACAGATCACCCAAAATTTTAATTTAGTCATCGTTTATTCACCCTCATGTCACCCCAGATAAGTGTGACTTTCTTTCTTCTGCAGAACACAAATTAAGATTTATATTAGAATGTTTCAGCTCTGTAGCTCCATACAATGCAAGTGAATGCTGACCAGAACTTTGATGCTCAAAAAGCACATAAAGGCAGCATAAAAGTAATCCAGTGGTTTAATCCATGTCTTCAGATATCATATGAGAGGTGTGGGTGAGAAACTGCAGAGCCCCTTAGAGGACAGCACAGGATGTTTTTTCCTGAAATAGTTTCGTATGCCCCGGCAATAAATGTATCATGGTTTTACTATAGTAGCAATATTTTAACCTTAATATTCATAGTGAAACCCATAGTGATTATACAGGAAAATAGGGCTGAAACGATTAGTCAACATTATCGACAAGTCAACAATAATAAATTGTTTACAAAAATGTATTCTGGAACCACTGGATTCGTAAGTGAAGGTTGAAGTGTAGATTTATAGTAAAAAGGACTTAAATATTGATCTGTTTCTCACCCACACCTATCATATCTCTTCTGAAGACATGGATTAAACCACTGGAGTCGTATGTGAAAGTTAAAGTGTAGATTTATAGTCAAAAAGGACATGTGTTGATCTTTTCTCACCCACACCTATCATATCACTTCTGAAGACATGGATTAAACCACTGGAGTCGTATGTGAAAGTGAAACTGTAGAGTTATAGTAAAAAAGGACTTACATATTGATCTGTTTCTCACCCACACCTATCATATCTCTTCTGAAGACATGGATTAAACCACTGGAGTCGTATGTGAAAGTTAAAGTGTAGATTTATAGTAAAAAAGGACATAAGTGTTGATCTTTTCTCACCCACACCTATCATATCTCTTCTGAAGACATGGATTAAACCACTGGAGTCGTATGTGAAAGTGAAAATGTAGATTTAGAGTAAAAAAGGACTTAAATATTGATCTGTTTCTCACCCACACCTATCATATCTCTTCTGAAGACATGGATTAAACCACTGGAGTCGTATGTGAAAGTTAAAGTGTAGATTTATAGTAAAAAAGGACATAAGTGTTGATCTTTTCTCACCCACACCTATCATATCACTTCTGAAGACATGGATTAAACCACTGGAGTCGTATGTGAAAGTGAAACTGTAGATTTATAGTAAAAAAGGACTTACATATTGATCTGTTTCTCACCCACACCTATCATATCTCTTCTGAAGACATGGATTAAACCACTGGTTTCGTATGTGAAAGTGAAAGTGTAGATTTATAGTAAAAAAGAACTTAAATATTGATCTGTTTCTCACCCACACCTATCATATCACTTCTGAAGACATGGATTAAACCACTGGAGTCGAATGTGAAAGTGAAAGTGTAGATTTATAGTAATAAAGGACTTAAATATTGATCTTTTTCTCACCCACACCTATCATATCTCTTCTGAAGACATGAATTAAACCACTGAAATATTATATTTTATTTATTGATTGAATATGTTTTTTGTGATAAAAAGAAACAAAATGTAAGGCTTAATGTTAATTATATCTGACTGGCTGCCATTTTTAATGACTGAAAATGCAAATATTTGCAATATTAACATATCAAATGCATATAGAATTGCATACGTTTACAAACACAAAACTACTCGTATCAGGACTCGGTCGATACCCAAAACTAGGTACTTGGTACTTGTATCGGCCTTCAAAAATTGGTCTCGGCACACATCTAGATTGCCAGTGATTACGCCTCCATGTGCCAATGCTGGCACACGTGCCATAGGTTGCCGACCCCTGGACTAAAGGTTTGACATCATTTTCTGGAATTTTCCAAGCTGCTTAAAGGCACAGTTAACATGGTGTGTGTAAACTTCTGACCCACAGGAATTATGATTATAGTCAATTGCAAGTGAAACAATTGGTCTGTAAACAACTGTTTCATATCACTTCTGAGGACATGGATTAAACCACTGGAGTCGTATGTGAAAGTGAAAGTGTAGATTATAGTCAATTACAAGTGAAACAATCGGTCTGTAAACCATTGCTGGAAAAATGACTCGTGTCATGCACAAAGTATGTGACCAAAATGATGAAAAACAAAGAAATATAATTAGAAAAATAATATGCTAATTATAAAATATGTTCAACAAATCAGTGTAAATACTTTTTAAATAGTACAAATCATGCAAGTAGCAATAAACGTAACAAAACATAAGATATGAATATATATTTAATTTATTGTTTGAATACATAAATTTTTTTCATTTTGTTCTTTTCAAGTCACTCAAGATGGTAATTCACCGCAGTAAATCCTGAGGGTCGTCTGTCTTTTATCACACAAATGAGTCAATAAAACATTCCTTCGTATGTTTGAGGAATCATCGAGTGTAGGCGTTTGAATGAATGATGCATTCATTAATTTGGACAGACATCTGTGGTATATGTTTATCCTGTTGGGAGGCCATTCTGAAATTCATGTGTGCTTTTACATTGTGACATTATCTGTAAATGACTGTCAGTTGCCACAAAAATAATTTCGCTCAGTTTGTAAAAGGAAGCAAAACTCACGTTTACAGTAATGCAATACAGTGGAAGTCTATAGGGGAAGAAAATACATGGTTTCAAAAGTATAAATGTCAATGTACATTATATTATGGAGCAACAAACTCGGAACTACCTTAGTGATGCCACCCCACCCCTTAAAGGACAATTTAGACACTTTACAGCTCAAATATCACACTTAAAACATTCTAGAGGTCGACCGATAGTGGATTTTGCCAATACCGATAACTAAGGTGGTGGAAAAGCCCAATAACCGATTAATCTGCAGATGGTTTTTATAATCGATTTATAGAATGATTAAACATTTATTTGTCTTCCCTTACTATGACGGGCACAGACGTTGAGGCTACAAGCGTGCAAAATTTATAAAATTCAAAAAAGAAGCTTATTGTGCAACCAAAGTCCAAATAATAACCAGAAAAATTCAGATTTGGCACATAACGCTGGATTTTTAACTATAAACAAGGCTGAAATACACTGGAAAATACACTCCATTACAATGCTATACATGTTTGTAATTACCAAATTATGCTTTTTATAGCACATATATTTACCAGTTTTGTACAGATTAAGTAAATGTATATATTTCACCAGATGAGGTTTATTGATGAGGGGAAATTATCTATCGGTGACCAACTATTGGGCAATTTTTGTTGATAACCGATAGTTCCAAAACGCAACTATCACCACCGATTAATCTGGAAAACCCATATATCAGTCTACCTCTATAAACAAGCCCGAAACACACCGGGACTCTTATTTTGAAATGATGAAATTCTGAAAAACTATATTTGCCGATACCGATAGTTCCAAAAAGCAACTATCGGCACCGATTAATCTGGAAAACCGATATATCAGTCTACCTCTATAAACAAGCCCAAAACACACTGGGACTCTTATTTTGAAATGATGAAATTCTGAAAAAATATATTTGCCGATAACGATCGTTCCAAAAAGCAACTATCGGCACCGATTAATCAGGAAAACCGATATATCAGTGTACCTCAAACCCGAAACACACTGGGGACTTTTATTTTGAAATTATGAAATTCTGAAAAATGTATTTGCCGATAATGATCGTTCCAAAAAGCAACTATCGGCACCGATTAATCAGGAAAACCGATATATCAGTCTACCTCTATAAACAAGCCCGAAACACACCGGGACTCTTATTTTGAAATTACAAAATTCTGAAAAAATATATTTGCCGATAATGATCGTTCCAAAAAGCAACTATCGGCACCGATTAATCTGGAAAACCGATATATCAGTCTACCTCTATAAACAAGCCCGAAACACACCGGGACTCTTATTTTGAAATGATGAAATTCTGAAAAAATATATTTGCCGATAACGATCGTTCCAAAAAGCAACTATCGGCACCGATTAATCAGGAAAACCGATATATCAGTCTACCTCTATAAACAAGCCCGAAACACACTGGGACTCTTATTTTGAAATGATGAAATTATAAATAAACCAGCGGCTACTATCGACATAAATTTTTGTTGATAACTGATTGTTCAAAAGCAACTATCGGCACCGATTAATCTGGAAAACCGATATATCAGTCTACCTCTATAAACAAGCCCGAAACACACCGGGACTCTTATTTTGAAATGATGAAATTCTGAAAAAATATATTTGCCGATAACGATCGTTCCAAAAAGCAACTATCGGCACCGATTTATCTGGAAAACCGATATATCAGTCTACCTCTATAAACAAGCCCGAAACACACCGGGACTCTTATTTTGAAATGACGAAATTCTGAAAAAGTTCTATTTGCCGATAACCAAAGCAATTGTTGGTACAGATAAATCGGTAAAACCAATATTTAGGTCTACCTCTACCCTCCGCTACACATGCCCCATAGACTTCCATTGTAAGTACATTACAGTACACTAAACATGAATTTTGTTTGCTTTTACAAACGAAGCGACAAGTTTAAATTATTGTCTGTGGTAATCGACAGTGTGACAGATAGCATGAGATTTGGTAGACAATGGTGGAAAGGATATACATGAGGTGTTAAAGACATGGAGAAGAACGCTACTCCTTAAGAAAGCACTTTCTCCCCCGTCCTACAGCCCAGCGTGTCTCTCTGCTCGCTGGGTAATTATCTCAGGTCTGCCTGCTGGGTCTCACCGCAGGGGTCAGAGGTCACAGGGCTCACCAGCTGCTGAGGAAGAGTGCTACGTGTGCACGCCGCGGGCACTGATGCCCAAGGAAGAGCTGCCCTGCTAGGCGCATTACCTGCACGCCAGGAACCCCAAAACAACCCCAGCGCCTCCGAATACACACGTTAATCTGTTTAAAACCACTCATACTACACGCAGACCGTCGTTATGGAAAAATATGGACATTGTAAGTGTTAGTCAGTATTAGATGTTCAGTGTTTAAACTGTCCTGCTGCGTTTGTGCTCCAGACGTCAGTGAGCGCTCAAATCACGCGTGTTGTTGAGGAGAGGTGCTCCGTTACTTGTCTAAGAGATCACACGTGCCATTTTCACCTAAAAACATCCCATAAACTTACATTTAAGCTGGGACTTGAGTCATATCTAGAGACTTGTGGGTACAGGACGCTCTTCGAACACCCAGGACATGCATGCATCGTGACAACGACTTTTACACGGGCAAACACCACAATCAAGTTTTATTAATTACTGATAATGTTATTAATATATGATCATATTCCACCCCGTCTCTGGCCCTCTGTCTGAAACACTCTGTTTTGGCCTAAGTGCCTCCTTAAAACTTCAACGTGAACGCCCCTTGTTATGATTAGGAAACTGACGAACACCGGTATTACCGCTGGTTGGACGCTAGGTGGTACTATGGGGTAATTTTCATTAAGTAGGGTCAGGATTAGCCTACACGATAAAGCAATTTGTATTTATTTTTCCTAAAAATTCGAATGAAACTGGAAAACAAATAAGTGCATTTAAAATGTGTGTTGTTCAACAATTGTCAACGTCTCTCAGAAGCTCATCTGTGCATTCTCTACCATTCGGGTATTTCGTTGTCCAGGAAAATACATCATGTGTGTGAATAAATACCCCCCCAAAAATATGTTTTGTTCCCTCCTTCCCGATTCAAATTGCACTCCAAATGAAACAAAATAGCAATTAAAATAGTGAAATGATCAAAAAACGTATATAAATGTAACCATCTTTCCATTTCCCGTCAGGCAAGCATCCGGCGGAAAATTACTTAAACTTAAAAATTAGACATAAAAACAATAACTGTAATTATGAAAATAATCATGGTTGGAGGTGAACGTGTTTTTATATCATTTTATGATTTAATTGCCAAGTTGCGTTCACACAAAAAAATGCACATACATCCAAATCACGATGAACAAGACATTCACAAATACAGTATCATCCTGTACTGAGGCACACATGGCCGGAAATGCATCAAAACGCTCAAAGACGTCCATTTGGTGCTTGTTAAACAATTAAATTAAATATAGGATGTGTTCGTGCTCAAAACGACTAGAGCAGCTCAGCTAAATGAAACAGAATGAGGTCTCCTTTTCAGAGTTGTAACTTGACACCGCGTCTTTTAAAAACAGCGTGAGATACATGACAACTGTCAAAGATGTCTGTATAGTGCATGTTCATATACCAAAAATTATTCAAAATAGTCCAAATGGGTCCCCTTTGGTTTTCAGGAATAGTTAGGCCACACTAAGCCTGTTTGTCCTGCTCTCTCTCTCTCTCTCTCTCTCTCTCTCTCTCTCTCACTCTCTCACTCTCTCTCTCTCTCTCTCTCTCTCTCTCTCTCTCTCTCTCGCTTGTTCTCTCTCGCTCGCTCTCACACTCTCTCTGTCTCTCTCTCTCTCTGTCTGTCTCTCTCTCTACTAATGGAACACCAGTGGGCGGGGCCAAGTGTGCGATGAGGTAAAGTAGGCGTTGATGTTTTTCCAAGTAGAGGCGGTCATGAATGAATGTACCCCTAGTGACGTAGGGAAGTCGCAGAAGTAGAGAACGAGGTGTTTTTGCAGCTTGGGTGTCAATAAATGCTTTTATTGCATTGGGGATCAAGTTTTCAGTTGTGAAATTTACAGAGTTTTAGTAGAATGACCTCTTATAGGTCAAAACGGTCAATGAAGATTTGATTTCTCATGACATGACTGCTTAAACAGATTACAAACGGAGCCCCATTGCGAGCCCCATATCTCTGCGATATAACAATATAGGGCCTTAAAAAGCTGTAGTTCTGAACTACAATCTTAAAGGATATTAAGATATCTTTAATACTGATCCAGAATCAGTTTACCCCCCCCCCCCCAGAGCGATTGTGGATGTTTGGAAAAGCAAGCCAGGAAATGACTGTGACAGCACTGATTGGTTCAAGTTTGATGGCAGAATAAAGCTGTAATTGGCTTCACCTACTTGCTGTAATTGGCGTCGGATGCTGCCAAGATCCTGAACGTGCTAATAGATCTGCGCTACAATGACTCTAACGCTGTTAACGAGGAACCGCCTTCGGGAGATGTTTGTCTTTCACGGTCTAAACCTCAAATACACACTTGTACACACTCAGACGGCACTCCAAGGACCTTGGACATCTCTTACTGTATATATTAAGCTCATAATTAATAATTCATGATGTCACGCTCATTAAAGTCTGACCAGTCACTTGTATTATGTATGTTATTAAAGTCAGTGCATGTTAGCGTAATCGTTTGAAATCATTTGTCAAAAGAATGGCGAGCGTTTGTTGTAGGGTCAGTGTCTGAAACGTGGCATTTCTTCATCTTAAGGGTGTGCGGACACACGAGAGCTAATTGGCCGCTCTAAATAATTAATGCGGCTGAAGATGTTAAGAAATGCCAGAGAGCTCGCGAAGGAGCTGTCGTCCGCGTGGACTCGCGCTCTCTAATGGCTCTGCTCTTCATTTTCTCGTCTTCCTGTGGTGTGTGTGTGGGAGCCGTTTGAAACAAGCCTAGACTCAAGACATTCTGCTGAATGCTCATTTCAAGCAAATGCATCTCTTGCGGCGGCGTAATTTGCATGCTTCGACCACGCACTAAAAGTGTACTTTACTGACGAAAGGGAAATCCAGTGAGGTCTGTAATACTTGGCATTCTCAGGGTGCAATGTGCTCTGTTGTGTAATGCACATTTTGCCATATTAAACATACTATGCACAGTATGCAGACTTATATGCTGCTACTACAGCCTCTTCCGTGGAGGTAACATGCATAAAACACACATGCCGTGGTGAATTACCCCAACAAACACGCACAGATACACACCGCAAAAGGTTGCGATTTAATTAAATAAATAAATAACTGGTCTGTCCGACCCGTACTGCATTAGTGCATCATTACAGTGTATCATCCCGTGTTTAGAGTAACAGATCCGAGTTCAGGTCCGTTTCGCTTGTTAATATACAAATAAAACGGCCCATGGCACCTCGTATTCGTGGACAGAGGACGAGATGTTAAAATAAGGAGCACATTATACAGATGTTCTAAACACTGCTACAACCAGAAACAAAGCTTGCTTACAAAATAAAACATTTGATATATTACTATTGTTTAATAATAATACATATTATATTACAATGATATAATATTCATGTTCACTGGGTTCCAAAAATATTATGATAAATAGTGGGATGGGACTATTCGACAATGTAAATATATGTAGAAAACAGCATTTTTTTTTCTCTCTCTTTGTTTCACCATTTTATTTATTTGTTTATTTTTGGCTGTTGTGAAAAAGTCTGAGTTTGGTTGATTTTAAGAGGACCCCTTAAGGCTTTTTATTGGCAGTAGAGCATGGGCAAAACATTTACATTTACATTTACATTTATGCATTTGGCAGACGCTTTT
The DNA here is from genome assembly GCA_032164185.1 of Moxostoma hubbsi. NCBI lineage: Eukaryota > Metazoa > Chordata > Actinopteri > Cypriniformes > Catostomidae > Moxostoma > Moxostoma hubbsi. The sequence goes on from JAVLUX010000226.1 coordinate 56,687, forward strand.
ATCCAAAGTGACTTACAGTGCACTTATAACAGGGACAATCCCCCCGGAGCAACCTGGAGTTAAGTGTCTTACTCAAGGACACAATGGTGGTGGCTGTGGGGATTGAACCAGCAACCTTCTGATTACCAGATTACCAGTTATGTGCTTTAGACCACTACGCCACCACCAAAGCGACTTACAGTGCACTTATTACAGGGACAAACCCCCCGGAGCAACCTGGAGTTAAGTGTCTTACTCAAGGACACAATGGTGGTGACTGTGGGGATCAAACCAGCAACCTCCTGATTATCATTTATGTGCTTTGACCACCACCCCACCAATCTAAAACATGATCTAAATTTGGTCGAAAGGTATCACTTGGCTACTACACTCAAATTATTTTAGGATTTACGCCAAAATATTTCCTAAAATGTAATTGCGTAATCGTAAACAAAAAAAACTAAAAATAAATGCAAAAAAATTATATATATATATATATATATATATATATAAAGATTAATACAAAATATTTTGTAAAAAATATTTTACAAAAAAAAAATACAAAAAAATTATGTATTTAGTAAAAAAAAATAAATACAAAAAAATTATATATATATATATATATATATATATATATATATATAAAACTACCCTAACTTGTCTAATTGCGTCCATCTGTGATTGTGAAATCATGTGCGTGAAACGTTAAAATGTATAAACATCATATTTTAACATATTTGCCATTATAAAAATATAAAGATAATGATATTTTTTTTTCCCTTTAATTATAAACGCAATCCTGAAGTTGAACTTGGAAAAACTGGGCTCAAAACCTGATGGTTTATCCGGTCGGGTAGTAGGCCTCTTGCATGTATGTGAATTAGGACGTCTGTCTAGAGCTTGTAAGCTCGGTCAGGAAGTTTGCGTCATGCATGAAATGTGTTTTTAAAGATAAGCCATTCGCTATTAATCGGCATTTCCGCTCACAGCACTTACTGGAGGATGAAACAGGAGTTTAGTCAGCAATCGGCGTGGTGCCTTTCATGTTTCAAAATGCTCAATACTAACATAAGAGTGATTCAACCAAGGTTAGCTCTAAGCTGATCTGGGATCATTTGTTTTGGTTCGTTTGAATCATCATTGCAAAGTGTTGCCCTGTGTCCATCATGTTCCATTTTCTTCTATTTAATGACATTATTTCAACCAAAAATCATGATAATTATTTTGAGGCAACCGTTCTTTGCTTTGGACTGATCATTTGTTACTGTAAGTGCACAGACTCATGAGCTCATAGTATCATATATAGGTGACAACATCTTGAAGATTTAAACCAAGCATTTTTACAGGCGTACAGGGTCCTTAATAACCCACAAACCACAATGGCAGTGAAACTCAACAACCCTGAAGGAAGCAAATACTTCATGAAGAGCCTCAAACACAACACCGCCAGTACAAATACAGCAATAAATATTAAAACATTAAATTCACAGTTTTTACTCATGCTGGGCAAGTGACAGCAAATGTACACCTAGTTTGTCCAACAAAAATGATGTTGTCCCAACCCTTTAATGGCTTAAGTAAACTTCCATTTTACAAATTTAAGTGGATTGCATGCTGTGAAATTAAGATGCGGCAAGATGTTCAGGAATTGTGTTGCAGCAGATCATTTAAGACCCCGTTTCTGGGGGTCTGGGTATATTAGCGAGTAAAGACGCTGGCTATCACACCTGGAGTCGTGAGTTTGAATCCAGGATGTGCTGAGTGACTCCAGTCAGGTCTCCTTAGCAACCAAATTGACCCAGTTGCTAGGGAGGGTAGAGTCACATGGGGTAACCTCCTCGTGGTCTCTATAATGTGGGTCTTGTTCTCGGTGGGACGTGTGGCGAGTTGTGCGTGGATGTAACGTGCTCAACAAGCCACATGATAAAATGCACGGATTGACTGTCTCAGACACGGAGGCATCTGAGATTCGACCTCTGCCACCCGGGTTGAGATGAGTCACTATGCCACCCGGGTTGAGGCGAGTCCCTACGCCACCCGGGTTGAGGCGAGTCCCTACGCCACCCGGGTTGAGGCGAGTCCCTACGCCACCCGGGTTGAGGCGAGTCCCTACGCCACCCGGGTTGAGGCGAGTCACTACGCCACCCGGGTTGAGGCGAGTCACTACGCCACCCGGGTTGAGGCGAGTCCCTACGCCACCCAGATTGAGGCGAGTCACTAAACCACCCGGATTGAGACGAGTCACTACGCCACCCGGATTGAGGCGAGTCACTGCTCCACCCGGATTGAGGCGAGTCACTGCGCCACCCGGGTTGAGGCGAGTCCCTACGCCACCCGGGTTGAGGCGAGTCCCTACGCCACCCAGATTGAGGCGAGTCACTACGCCACCCGGATTGAGGCGAGTCACTACGCCACCCGGATTGAGACGAGTCACTACGCCACCCGGATTGAGACGAGTCACTACGCCACCCGGATTGAGACGAGTCACTACGCCACCCGGATTGAGACGAGTCACTACGCCACCCGGATTGAGGCGAGTCACTGCTCCACCCGGATTGAGGCGAGTCACTGCGCCACCCGGGTTGAGGCGAGTCACTACGCCACCCGGGTTGAGGCGAGTCCCTACGCCACCCAGATTGAGGCGAGTCACTAAACCACCCGGATTGAGACAAGTCACTACGCCACCCGGATTGAGGCGAGTCACTGCTCCACCCGGATTGAGGCGAGTCACTGCTCCACCCGGATTGAGGCGAGTCACTGCGCCACCCGGGTTGAGGCGAGTCACTAAACCACCCGGATTGAGACGAGTCACTACGCCACCCAGATTGAGGCGAGTCACTACGCCTCCACAAGGACTTAGAGCGCATTGAGAATTGGGCGTTCCAAATTGGGGAGAAAATCAAAGAAAAAAATAAGTATTTTTTTATTGCGATGTGTCTCGGGTGATCCGATCACATGTGGTCAGGTGAAACACCTCGCTGTTTACACCAGGTCATTTAAATGCGTCTCCTGTGATCACTAAAATTCAGATTTGGAGGGGAGGGTCTCCGTTTGATGACGACATACATCAATCGCTAAGTCAGTGTGCACTGCATGATAATAAAGTGCAACAACGCTGTTTCTCTTCTTCTTCTGTCATGCAGAATTATCCTTTATTTTAGTGGGTTACCTGTATTAAAGGTGCTTCAGGTGTTCGTGCTTGTCATCCGTGTTGATATCAGACACACTAAAGAAGTTCTGTGAAGCTCTCATGACTGAGTACGTTTCCTCTTTTTAATTCTTTCCGATCGGACTCTTATTTCCTTTTAAAGCCGCTCACAAACGTCAAAGTTTAAACTCTGGTTTTAGTGCAGCGGTTGATTGACAGGTGAGGGGTGGAGCTTCACTGCTGTCGGGACGCATACAGGACAGATTAGCATTTACACATCAAATGCGATCTGGACACATGCATTTGTGACCCCAGTTAGACCTGTATTTAGGGCTGACCACATGTGATCGGATCACCCGAAACGCATCTTAATACCAGGTGCAAAGGGGGTCTAAGGTAATTAAACAAGCTGCAAAAATCCCACTGAATCAGAGTTTTGAATCGATTCACTGAAATGGACAGTTTGGATTGATTCATTAACCCTCGGCATGAAGAGAGGAGTGTAGTTGCCTGGTGACGGAGAAGATACGATAGAGATGAGAGAGTGAGATATCTAAAGGTGGAAGATGATCAGGCAGATATTCACCAGTTTTTGCAGCACGTCTCTTTTGAGCTGCAGTATCCCTGTAAACACATAATGAATCTACAGCTTTATATCACTTGTGTGTGAGTGTGTGTGTGTGTGTGTGTGTGTGTGTGTGCGTGTGTGACATCTCAAACGTGTTTTCCTCCACTCACTGACACATTTACATTGAATGTATATTGGTCTATGTTACCATAACGATCATTGTGATGGTGTATTTAGTATAATGGGATATGATTGTATTCTGTAGGGGGGGGGGGGACCATGGAGACCACATCCTGCTCAGAGGAGGGGGCGGGGTATTTTGAGTGGAAATACGTCACATGGTCTTGCTGACTCTTTTTCGTCGGAAGTGAGTCATGTGGAGAAGTCCCATGGTAGGTCCTATGCCACGGGGGAGGAGTTTCTATATGGTGTGGTGGTGGTGGCATAGGCTAAAGCACATAACTGGTAATAAGGAGGTTGCTGGATCCCCACAGTCATCACCATTGTGTCCTTGAGTAAGACACTTAACTCCAGGTTGCTCCGGGGGGATTGTCTCTGTAATTGCTAAGGAGGGTAGAGTCACATGGGGTAACCAAATTGGCCCAGTTGCTAGGGAGAGTAGAGTCACATGGGGTAACCAAATTGGGCCGGTTGCTTGGGAGGGTAGAGTCACATGAGGTAACCAAATTGGCCCAGTTGCTAGGGAGAGTAGAGTCACATGGGGTAACCAAATTGGCCCGGTTGCTTGGGAGGGTAGAGTCACATGGGGTAACCAAATTGGCCCGGTTGCTTGGGAGGGTAGAGTCACATGGGGTAACCAAATTGGCCCGGTTGCTTGGGAGGGTAGAGTCACATGAGGTAACTAAATTGGCTCGGTTGGTAGGGAGGGTAGAGTCACATGGGATAACCAAATTGGCCCGGTTGCTAGGGAGGGTAGAGTCACATGGGGTAACCAAATTGGCCCGGTTGCTAGGGAGGGTAGAGTCACATGAGGTAACTAAATTGGCCCGGTTGCTAAGGAGGGAAGAGTCACATGGGGTAACCAAATTGGCCTGGTTGCTAGGGAGGGTAGAGTCACATGGAGTAACCAAATGGAAAAGGACAGCGAACCCCCCCCCCCCCTCCCAACAACATATGGGCCAGTTGCTATTTAAAATCCTGTGCGCATTTCTCTTCCCAGTCCATTCCTGCTACTAAGTAGCGGGAATTGGGCATATTCCAAATTTGGGGAGAAAAGGGTTCTGCTTATTCACAAACGAGAGTGCTTTTGTGTTTACTTATTTTGTATTTTTGCATTATAATCCCCTCGTACTTTGTGATGTACATCATCTGACGCTGCTTGGAAAGTTTCGAGTGCATCCGTGATCAGTCGTGAACTGCAGTGCTGCTCTCACGCGTCATCATTAGCGATTAATGGCATCTCATGTTACGTTAAATGACATCAAACGACTATTCGACAACGGAAAGGTTTTATTGCCGACGTTGTCGATTACGGCGACTAATCGTTTCAGCTCTACGAGTAAGGAGGTCCGTTTGTTGAATGAAAACTCTATAACGTTTGGGAGAATATTTAACTCTCTTTTAGCGCCACACGGTGGACATGTGACGCAATATGTGTAATTAACCATTTCATATCAATGAAGATGTCGCCACAGTCACGTACTTTTCATGAGATCAGGCTCTAGAATGGTTAGCCTTGTGGCTATACTTTAAAGCCAAGGCGTTCTGTAAAATTATCTGTGACATCATCGTCACAGCTCAGCGCTGTCGTCGAACATGCACCAATTCTGTTTCCCAAAGTAGAACCTCATGCATTTTTTAATTGCAGAAATATTACCATCATCCCACAGGGAGCCAGTGCGCTTGATTTATGAGCACTATATTTCATAGGCATTAATTTTTCAGACATGTGTGCGCCGAATTCAGACTGAGATCAGAGAGATTTCTTTATCAAGTCTGATGTCTGGTGTTTTATGACTTCTATCTGCAGATAATGAGGGTTATAAATGTTTTCAGGACATCAGGTTATCATCGTGAATTAGTGGTGTCGAGCATCACTTGGGGTAGCGATTTAAACCCGACTGTTTTGTCTGTGTGTTGTAGATTGGACACATGATCAGGTGATAGCACATACTAATCACATACAAATGAAGAACGGGAGACACTACTTTGAGTATTAAGTTAATGTCTGTAAACAGGTTGCTGTGCTTGTCTCTCTCACAATAGTGTTTTTTAAACCTCGCACAACCCTCACATGGAAAATAACATTCCTCGGATACCATGAAGCGGTCTGTAATACGGACAGCGTGACTCTGATGGGTGTTTTTCTTCTCTGGACGCTGTGAGGGGTCATGTGAACCAGAGAGCATAATGCCGTCCGAATTACTGTAGTTTGATGATTTTGCTTTTCTGTGGCTCAGATTGTAATCAGAGTTTACTAGCATGGTTAAAGTTTACCATTTAGAACGTAAAGGTCATTTGTGTGCCAAAAGTCTGTTATTAGAGTTATATGCAAGTTCACAGGACTGAAAAACGCCCTCGGAGATACTATATCTCATTATCTGCAATCCATCAGTGGTAGAGACAGGACTAAAGTCTGCACACGCTTGACACGAACAGCCATATTAGCACACGCATCACTGCCCATCTTACTTGCATTTTGACGTTGAAGCCACTGACTGTAATTTGTGTGTGCGTACGTTATTGAGCTTGCATTATAAATCATAATAGTTCTGGTCTTGGATGCTGATTGGTCAATAGTGTGTTTCAGTTGTGTTAAAATCGGCCCGATCTCATGAAAATTACATGACTGTTGTAGTTTTGTGAAACTCTTTTTTTTTTTTTTTTTTAATAGATTTCCCTTTTCAGTGGCACACCCAAAATTAAAGGCTTATAAGAAAAATAAAGGTTGTGTTTGGTATAACTGTAAAGAAAACTTCACATTTGTTAATGATATAATTAAAAATCTCTGGGTGTAAATAAGGCGGCTCTGAAAAACTGCTTTTATTTTGTTCACAATCATGTCAACTGTATCTGAGAAAAATATTGTGTTGATATGACAAAGCAATCAAAAGTTGTAACATTACAAAAATAATTGATCATAGTGTCCAAAAGCATCTCCAAACAAATACAAGATAATAATTGTACATAAGAACTAATTACACATGCAAACACAACAATGACTAAAGGTTTGCATAGCATGCAGACATGATTTTAGTCATGAGATTTCACAGAATGAGTTTCATTCTGTGCCATTTGAGTCATCATTGAGTCTGTGTCATGTATTTGGCGCCATCTCCTGGTGGTCATATGTAACATTGTGCTTCATGTAGATTATCTAATGATCTATACATCTGATTATCTTGTGTGTGGACTCGTTTGAAAGATAATCATCTCATTCAGTTTCATTCTGTGTCATTTGAGTCATCATTGAGTCTGTGTCATGTATTTGGCGCCATCTCCTGGTGGCCATATGTAACATTGTGCTTCATGTGGATTATCTAATGATCTTATACATCTGATTATCTTGTGTGTGGACTCATTTGAAAGATAATCATCTCATTCAGTTTCATTCTGTGCCATTTGAGTCATCATTGAATCTGTGTCATGTATTTGGCGCCATCTCATGATTGTCATATGTAACATTGTGCTTCATGGTAAATGGTCTGCACTTATATAGCGCCTTTTTTAAACTTAGAGGTTACTAAAGTGCTTTACATTGAGTTCCATTGACACACACACTCTCACACACACACTTACACACTCACACACTCAAACACTCACACACACACACTCTCACACACACACACACTCTCACACTCACACTCACACACACTCACACTCACACACACTCACTCTCACACTCACAATCACACACACACACACACACACACACACACACACACACACACACCAATGATGGCAGAGCTGCCATACAAGGCACTAGTCTGCCATTGGGAGCAACTTGGGGTTCAGTGTCTTACCCAAGGACACTTCGGCATGTGGAGTCAAGTGGGCCAGGAATCGAACCACCAACCCTGCGATTAGCAGCCGACCCGCTCTACCACCTGAGCCACATCCGCCCCTAGATAATTACCTAATTATCCGTACATCTGATTGTTTGAAAGATAACCCCCTCCTTTAAGTAATGCGGCATATAAGCAACACCAACCTAGTGCTAATGCTAGCTACCTTGCTAACAATTAGGCTACGTCGGACACCGAATTGATTCCATCCGCACCGCAAGACTTCATGACAACGGTTGCGTCCTCTCATCGTCTCTAGCGAAGAGCGCGACAGAACAACAGTGATGTGGACAACAGCTCTGATCTTTCTGTAATCTTCAATATTGTTCTCTAGCACCAAACATGCATCATTTCTGCCCCATCCCGCACCGCACGCGTCACGTTCATATTGTAAATCAGCATTATGTCACAAATGCTGTCGATTGAGCTTAACTTGAATTGAACCCGGAATATTCCTTTAACAAACACCACTAATAACAGAACTGAAGGGTCTACTGGAAGATAATTAACAATGAGAGATGAACGGTCATTAACAATTAGAGATATTTATTATCCTGTGGTAGTGCAAGTGCTGGTCAGAGGAACTCAACATCATTACTGCATTACTAATCATCTAATGAGTGAACAGAAGCTCTATAGTGTCATTAAAGAGCCGAGACTTCAGGGATTTACATCAACTCTCATCATGAGAAACTGGAGACGCCGTTTCAGCTTGGAGGGCGTCACAAAACCAAGCCGTTGCAATCCATTTCTCCAGTTATAGATCAAAACTTTCATGTGCAAGTATCTTAAAGGAATGTTTTGGGTTCAGTCTACAGAAAATTATTTCGACACAAAACAAAAATCGTGTTTAGAGTAATGCACTTATAATACAAGTCTATGGGACAAGTGTAGCATTTAGGTGGATTTCTCTCTATGTAAACAGTCGTTTTCTGGTGTCCTTGCACATATGGTGTGAACGATGCTGGGTTACGACAGGATAAATATTGATTATGACTTGGATCCATTGGTTTGCACTACGGATGGGCAATATATTGAATATGCACGATAATATTGCGATTATTTTTATTATTATATAGTCAATCACGTGACTTATTGAGCACGTTGCCGTGGAGACGTAGCGCGTGTGGAGGCTTCACGCTATTCTCCGCGGCATCCACACACAACTCACCACACGCCCCACCGAGAGCGAGAACCACATTATAGTGACCACGAGGAGGTTACCCCATGTGACTCTACCCTCCCTAGCAACCGGGCCAATTTGGTTGCTAAGGAGACCTGGCTGGAGTCACTCAGCATGCCCTGGATTCAAACTCGCGACTCCAGGTGTGATAGTCGCACATCCTGCTCATTCACATTTTGTGTTTTAGTAACAATGTTTGTAGATTTACAGCCACATTATGCCGACTCCATTTTTGCATTGGCTCCAGTGTGTTGACCTTCCGCTGTGGGGCAACAGGAAGTGAGTTGTGTCAGCAGTGTGGGAGTTTTGAAGGAGCTCACACGTGCCCATACGCCCAACAACATTCATTCTAAACTCCTCCTTTCAGATATCCTACTCTGCTCTGATTGGTCCGTTCTAGAGCGTTCATTCTAAACTCCTCCTTTCAGAGATCCTACTCTGCTCTGATTGGTCCGTTCTAAAGCGATCATTCTAAACTCCTCCTTTCAGAGAGCCTACTCTGCTCTGATTGGTCCGTTCTAAAGCGTTCATTCTAAACTCCTCCTTTCAGAGAGCCTACTCTGCTCTGATTGGTCCGTTCTAAAGCGTTCATTCTAAACTCCTCCTTTCAGAGAGCCTACTCTGCTCTGATTGGTCCGTTCTAAAGCGATCATTCTAAACTCCTCCTTTCAGAGAGCCTACTCTGCTCTGATTGGTCCATTCTAAAGCGTTCATTCTAAACTCCTCCTTTCAGAGAGCCTACTCTGTTCTGATTGGTCCGTTCTAGAGCATTCATTCTAAACTCCTCCTTTCAGAGAGCCTACTCTGCTCTGATTGGTCCATTCTAAAGCGATCATTCTAAACTCCTCCTTTCAGAGAGCCTACTCTGCTCTGATTGGTCCGTTCTAAAGCGTTCATTCTAAACTCCTCCTTTCAGAGAGCCTACTCTGCTCTGATTGGTCCGTTCTAAAGCGTTCATTCTAAACTCCTCCTTTCAGAGAGCCTACTCTGCTCTGATTGGTCCATTCTAAAGCGTTCATTCTAAACTCCTCCTTTCAGAGAGCCTACTCTGCTCTGATTGGTCCGTTCTAAAGCGTTCATTCTAAACTCCTCCTTTCAGAGAGCCTACTCTGCTCTGATTGGTCCGTTCTAAAGCGTTCATTCTAAACTCCTCCTTTCAGAGAGCCTACTCTGCTCTGATTGGTCCGTTCTAAAGCGTTCATTCTAAACTCCTCCTTTCAGAGAGCCTACTCTGCTCTGATTGGTCCGTTCTAAAGCGTTCATTCTAAACTCCTCCTTTCAGAGAGCCTACTCTGCTCTGATTGGTCCGTTCTAAAGCGTTCATTCTAAACTCCTCCTTTCAGAGAGCCTACTCTGCTCTGATTGGTCCGTTCTAAAGCGTTCATTCTAAACTCCTCCTTTCAGAGAGCCTACTCTGCTCTGATTGGTCCGTTCTAAAGCGTTCATTCTAAACTCCTCCATTCAGAGAGCCTACTCTGCTCTGATTGGTCCGTTCTAAAGCGTTCATTCTAAACTCCTCCTTTCAGAGAGCCTACTCTGCTCTGATTGGTCCGTTCTAAAGCGTTCATTCTAAACTCCTCCTTTCAGAGAGCCTACTCTGCTCTGATTGGTCCGTTCTAAAGCGTTCATTCTAAACTCCTCCTTTCAGAGAGCCTACTCTGCTCTGATTGGTCCGTTCTAAAGCGTTCATTCTAAACTCCTCCTTTCAGAGAGCCTACTCTGCTCTGATTGGTCCGTTCTAAAGCGTTCATTCTAAACTCCTCCTTTCAGAGAGCCTACTCTGCTCTGATTGGTCCGTTCTAAAGCGTTCATTCTAAACTCCTCCTTTCAGAGAGCCTACTCTGCTCTGATTGGTCCGTTCTAAAGCGTTCATTCTAAACTCCTCCTTTCAGAGAGCCTACTCTGCTCTGATTGGTCCGTTCTAAAGCGTTCATTCTAAACTCCTCCTTTCAGAGAGCCTACTCTGCTCTGATTGGTCCGTTCTAAAGCGTTCATTCTAAACTCCTCCTTTCAGAGAGCCTACTCTGCTCTGATTGGTCCGTTCTAAAGCGTTCATTCTAAACTCCTCCTTTCAGAGAGCCTACTCTGCTCTGATTGGTCCGTTCAAAAGCGTTCATTCTAAACTCCTCCTTTCAGAGAGCCTACTCTGCTCTGATTGGTCCGTTCTAAAGCGTTCATTCTAAACTCCTCCTTTCAGAGAGCCTACTCTGCTCTGATTGGTCCGTTCTAAAGCGTTCATTCTAAACTCCTCCTTTCAGAGAGCCTACTCTGCTCTGATTGGTCCGTTCTAAAGCGTTCATTCTAAACTCCTCCTTTCAGAGAGCCTACTCTGCTCTGATTGGTCCGTTCTAAAGCGTTCATTCTAAACTCCTCCTTTCAGAGAGCCTACTCTGCTCTGATTGGTCCGTTCTAAAGCGTTCATTCTAAACTCCTCCTTTCAGAGAGCCTACTCTGCTCTGATTGGTCCGTTCTAAAGCGTTCATTCTAAACTCCTCCTTTCAGAGAGCCTACTCTGCTCTGATTGGTCCGTTCTAAAGCGTTCATTCTAAACTCCTCCTTTCAGAGAGCCTACTCTGCTCTGATTGGTCCATTCTAGAGCGTTCATTCTAAACTCCTCCTTTCAGAGAGCATACTCTGCTCTGATTGGTCCATTCTAAAGCGTTCAGAGAGCATACTCTGCTCTGAGTGGTCCGTTCTAAAGCATTCATTCTAAACAACTCCTTTCAGAGAGCCTACTCTGCTCTGATTGGTCCATTCTAAAGCGTTCAGAGAGCATACTCTGCTCTGATTGGTCCGTTCTAAAGCGTTCATTCTAAACTCCTCCTTTCCGAGAGCCTACTCTGCTCTGATTGGTCCGTTTCAGAGAGCCTACTCTGCTTTGATTGGTCAGATGTCCCAGTCTGTTATGATTGGTCGACCGCTTAGTGTAGTGTTTGAGGGCGGGGCAAAGCTGTTCACGAGCAGCCAATGAAGACCAGAGGTGGGTTTTTTGTTAGCAAATCACGTAGGTCAGTTCAGGAAGTAAGTCTGGAATTACTAACGACTCGTTTCAGGTGTTCAGAATCGGTTCTGCTTTTGGGAGTCAATAACTCCATTTGTCCTGCAGTTTACAGACTTTGTTATATACCACACTACATGAAAGGTCACATTTGAAAAAACATATATAGGTGCTCTTAAACACTGTTGATCTTTCTGCACACACACTTGATTATTTGCATTCAGTCACATGGCAAACAGTCTCCTCTTGTGTGTGTGTGTGTGTGTGTTGTTGGCATGACTTGCCCCAGGCCTTCAATAGTAATGTTCTAACGGGGTTAAGACAGAATAAGCGCTCGTCTCATGAGAGGACAGAAAGCTGCAGTGTTCATGAGTGTTTATCAGGGGTGTGGTTTACTGTGTGTGTCTGAACATCTCCAGCACACATCAGGAACTTCCCACACTCAACTCAACAGCGAGAGGAAAATCACAAGGGTAAGCTCTGACTTTAAAGGCCTAGCGTGATGGTTTTAATGGCTGTACAGTTGTGTTTTGGACTAGGCAGAAGATCTTGTGGATGAGTGATTAGTGATGAAATGAGATTGCTGAGATCACACTTGTGCACTGCAGACTTACTCAATGTTTAGAGGCGCATTATTAAAGAGCTAAAAGATTTGATAAGACGGTCAAAGCCGACATGTTGGAATGTTATCTGCATCCACGATCTGGACATGCAAAGACGTCTTTCCAAAACGCTGTTTTCTCTTTTACAGAATTGAGTTTTGCTAAGTTTTCCAAAACAGTCTTTAGTTTTTCCAGAGCTGGATTCACAACATTTTTCCAATAGGTTATTAGGACACATTATGCGTTTGTAAAAATGCATCTAACGTAGCGATTCTGAAAAAAATACATTTCTTAAGAACTCTTCATGAATGCAAAATATGAAAATCTTTGTTTTATTCCCCTATTTTCTACCCTCTCTTCTTTCAGTTAAACGGGCTGTTTGCTACTGTTCTTTTTAGACTTATATTAGTTAAAGATACTTATATATTATGATTTAAAGGGTTGGATTAGCCCAAAAGGAAACTACATTTTCACGAAATATTCCCCTCTGACAGAACTCCCATTTGTGTCCGCAAACGGCACTGGAAGACGTGTAATGCCAAGAGCACAATGCCAAACGGTCGCTTGGTGAACGTTTAGCTAAACTTCTCATTTTGTGTTTGGAACGACATTTTTACATTTTTTAATTTACATTTTTGGGAGAACTATCCGTTTGCGACTCTGCGTGCACATGCTTGGACGTTGTATTTTGGCTTCGCTGTACACTACGGATCATTTCATTGCATTTAAACCAACTGATCTCAGTTCAGGAGACTCTGGTTAAACGTAGCCAAGTCATGTGACCAACAACATGGCGCCAATCATAGTGTCTTTGGGAGAACTCCAACAAAGCTACGTCTGGCAAAAAACCTAATTAAGTTTTTACATGAAAACCTGTTTGAGTCAAAAGATTAGAGTCTCTAGTTTCATCCGATACGCCATTTTTAAAATATTTGAGTGATTTATCACGAAACGCCAAAGTGCTAAACTCAGTGTACACTAATGTGTACTTTAGCACATCTTTTTCTTTAAAAATCCTGTATTTGCTGTGCATTATCAAATTGAGAAATGTATGAAAATAAGGTGCATTTCAAACTGTTCTGAGACCAGTGCAGACAGACAGCACACTGGAGGTTATTTAATGCACTAAATAGGGAGCATCCTATAGCTCTCCTATAACTGTTCTGAGACCAGTGCAGACAGACAGCACACTGGAGGTTAAGTCATGCACTAAATAGGGAGCAAGGGTGCATACTATAGCTCTCCTATAACTGTTCTGAGACCAGTGCAGACAGACAGCACACTGGAGGTTAAGTAATGCACTAAATAGGGAGCAAGGGAGCATCCTATATCTCTCCTATAACTGTTCTGAGACCAGTGCAGACAGACAGCACACTGGAGGTTAAGTCATGCACTAAATAGGGAGCAAGGGTGCATACTATAGCTCTCCTATAACTGTTCTGAGACCAGTGCAGACAGACAGCACACTGGAGGTTAAGTCATGCACTAAATAGGGAGCAAGGGAGCATCCTATAGCTCTCCTATAACTGTTCTGAGATCAGTGCAGACAGACAGCACACTGGAGGTTAAGTCATGCACTAAATAGGGAGCAAGGGAGCATCCTATAGCTCTCCTATAACTGTTCTGAGACCAGTGCAGACAGACAGCACACTGGAGGTTAAGTCATGCACTAAATAGGGAGCAAGGGAGCTCATAAAATGACAGATTATAAAAATGCTAGCTGCACGAAGTTAAATGCATTAAGCAGAAGACATCTTTTAGTTACTTTGTTTACTTGGTTATTTTTGTAAACAAACAAACAAACAAAAAAAACAGTCTGCAGCACTATTATCTAGATATACAAGTATCGGATTGGGACTCGGTATCGGCAGATATTTAATATTTAAATATCGGATTGGAGGCCAAAATAGCTGATCGGGAAATACCCATGAATAACCAACACCCCTAAAAACATAAAATAATAAAATTAATTTATATAGCTTGATATTATTTAAACGGACAAACTTAATCCCGCTGTCCACATATGAGGACATCATTTTGTAGGAAAACTGTTTTGTGCATGTTAATTAGGTGCTAATAGTCACAAATCAAAACGGGAAATAGAAAGTGCACACCGCCGTCACGCTCGGGTCTGTTTGGCTTTGCCAACCTCCGCATACTGGCATCATTCGTGGAATAAAGTTCTTTCATACGACCCTGAACGAATCACCATTTTTATGGCAGCGTAACTGGCTGAAGAATCTCCAAGACAGAATCAGGCAAAGAGAAAACAATGGCAATTTCATGAAGATGATGTGACCGTTTATGGCGGTCATCAGTGTGAGGGCATATCCGGTCATGACTAGAGCTGCACAATTAATCAAAATAAAATCAAACCGCGATATGATCTTGTGCGATTATTAAATTGTAAAGGGCTGCGATTTAATTGAATAAATAAATAGTCTGCTCCCTTCAAGGTTTATTTGCGCTGCTCTGTCCAGTCTATATTAAATTATTATTACAGTGTTTTCAGAGCGGTTCTGTGCTCCACAACTCCTCTCATGCTTACAGTAACAGAAGTGATCCGAGTTCGGTTCCGTTTGATCACGTGCGCTAAACGCGTTATTTACACTAAACCGGCGCGTCCTGCGTGAAGCGGCTTTTATTATCTGCGGTAGAAGCGTCTCAGTCTCCGCAAGACACATATATCATAATAATAACGCAGAATACAAGATGGGGAATAATCAAACATCTTTATTAAATGATTGCTGAGCAAACAGTATCAACAGTAACACCTGTAGAGTCCAGAAACTTCTCCTTCATTTGTTTACCTCTCACGAGAGCGCGTGTTGCACTTATTACAGTCCCCGCGGAAACAAGTGAACGCGGAACTAATATTGCCAACATCCAACACAGTGAAAAGGAATTAACATACATATAATAAATCTATATCAAATATTGAGTTACTATAATATAATGCATTGCTAAATTAAATATAATTAAATAATGAATACAAATAATTAAATGTAATGGTGACAAACTAACCAACATTTTCACTTTAAATGTAATTACGCCAATGGGTTATCAGTTTAACTTCAGTTTGACATTAAGCCTCATTCTTTAGGACTATCTGATATACAGTAAATAATAGTTTGCATAAGTATACTAGTTTTTAAGGCCTAGAATAAAGAGTAACATTTATATTTTGTGTATACTGAATTATTCAATCAGCCAACATTATTTTTGACTGCAAAAACTTGGTTTTACCAACAGGGAAATGTAGTTAACAGTGACATTAAGCAGAAATCTTACATATAACCAGTTTTGACAGAGCTGCTGATAAAAGTTAAATGATCAGCATCGATTGATGAGATGAAAAGAAAATTGGAGATCAGTATCGGATGTTAAAATCCTGATTGGAGCTTCCCTAATATTCAATTATATGGACAAAAATGGACAAAACATTTGGATATGAAGAAGACTTTGTTTCAATGTTTATATATTTATTTGTTTGTGGTTGAACTGAAAAAAGGTCTCAGTTTTGTTCTTTTTAAGAGGACTCAAGTGTGAAAACTCCAGCAGCCATTTTGCAGTTGAACATGTGGGAAACATCACCATCATAATCGCAGTTCAAATCGCAATCGCAATATGACTTTTTGTCCAAATCATGCAGCCCTAGTCATGACCTATCATCGATTAGTTCTGATTGGTTAACAGATTGTTTGTTGCGCAACACAGCAGGAAAGTCAGCACTTTCGTAGGAAAGTCAATCTGTAATTAACATTTCTGTTTTGTTAATTTGTAAAGAAATGTTAAAGTTGCATAAAACTCTCTGTAACTTCCTCTCTCAGTCTGACTTCTTTGCGTTTCCTCTGTAAACCTCTGAAAGCATGTGATCACTACATTAATGGCTGATGCTCTCGGGCGATTGTCATCTCGTGTGCTAGTCAAGGAATCACTTTGTGCTGTATGCTTCAATTGTATGTTTGCTTGTGACTCATAATTACTGTTATTATACATGCATCATTTATATCTTCATATTAATCGATAGACTGAATGTGAGAAATGAGTGCGTCACACTGCTGGACCATTTTAAATGAACTACTGGAGGCAAAAGTTCATTCAACACAGGGCTGTTCCATTCCAGAGATTTTCCAGAAAATCCTACTTAACAAATGATGGAAATACTTGAAACGAAATGGTGACCAAGTGATATAAGCTTTCCCTTATGCATTCATATCAAATTTGATTTGCAACTTCCATTCATTCTTTACCCATATAGATTCACAATGTGCCATTCACTACACAGGGAATAGTGAACAATAGCCATTTTGAAACAGCACTACATATATCTGTCGATTTCTTTCTATGACATCACACTAATCCAATCACAGTGCAGTGTGTGTGTGTGTGTTCCTGTCACATGATTGTTTCATTATCCAGCTGGTGTTTAAAGCTCGTCTCTATCGATTAAGACAATTTTCTTTTCCAGGAGTTGAAAGAATAATTGCAACCCTTCTAATTCAATTACTTATCTTTACATTGTCCTCCTGTGCTATGTCTAATTGACTAAATGTCACAGTTTGTTTGTTTAATCAAATGCCATGCATTAGTGCTTTCCTGCATTGTGTTTCACACCTGTGTGATTAACAGTGCTGACAGATTTGCTAGCTCTATGGATTATGTACTATTAAATCTATCTGTGTGATGTGGATCTGCAGAAAGAGACATTTGCTCTGTTTTTAAATCTAGGGAGCTGTCCCAGTAGGCAACATTTGAAAGCATCATAGGTGCATGCCCAAATGGTTGGCGACTTAATTACTGCGTCCATCTCGCTCACGGTCGGGCGCTCAGCCTTTCAAAATATACTCTTTTACTGCATCTCATGGGTTTGATGCACATGACGATTGCTTTGTAATAATCTTAGCACATTTAACGGCAGGTGCATGCAGCGCCAAGGCACAAAAATGCGTACTGTGCTGATGACGAAATTTGCGTCACACACAGTACATGAAACAAACTGGCATGCAGCAAACCGAAATATACTTTGGCCTTAAGATAACTAGTTTTCACCAAATTCTAAGGCAGTTTTGCATGAAGGCAATTACAGAAGGCATGCAGCAAAGCTAATTATAGCACACAAAAAAACACCATGGCAGACAAAGTGAGAATTTGTAATAAAAATAGAATTAATTTAATACTGAAGTGTTAACATGGTTTAATATTGAAAACCGACTATTTGATCAGAAACTTGTTTATGCTTTGTATAGGTATGATTAGAGTAGTGTTGTTCCTCTCATGTCACCTGTTAAAATGCGTCGTCTTGTGCGCTTCACGTAAAGAGCGCTATTTGTATGCTTCAAATTGTGTATGCTCTGATTTGTCGCAAATTGTATATGCTACAAATTGTTCTGATTTGTGCTCCAAATTGTGTATGCTCCAAATTGTGTTGTATGCTCCAATTTGTGTTGTATGCTCCAATTTGTGTTCCAAGTGTTCCAAATAGCGTATGCTCAAATTTGTGCATGCTCAAAATTGTGTCCCAAATTGTATATGCTCCAAATTGTGCTCCAAATTGTGTATGTTCCAATTTGTGTCGTATGCTCCAATTTGTGTTCCAAGTGTTCCAAATTGTGTATGCTCCAATTTGTGGTGTATGCTCCAATTTGTGTTCCAAGTGTTCCAAATTGTGTATGCTCCAATTTGTGGTGTATGCTCCAATTTGTGTTTCAAATGGTCCAAATTGTGTATGATCCAATTTGTTCAAAGTGTTCCAATTTTTGTATGCTCCAATTTGTGTTCCAAGTGTTCCAAATGGTGTATGCTCCAATTTGTGTTCCAAGTGTTCCAATTTGTGTATGCTCCAGTTTGTGTTCCAATTTGTGTATGATCCCATTAGTGTTCCAAATTGTGTATGCTCCAATTTGTGTCAGCAAATAAAAAGGCTAAATAACTAATCTTATTACACAAAACTATCAAAGTTAGTAATATAAGAAACAATAAAGGCTCCAATACAGAGCGATACACAAAACCACTTCTTATATGCAGAATAATGCGCATAAGGTGATCCCCACTCCACTTTCAAAAGTGCATAACTATTATAAATATTCCAGGGGCATAAGATGTCGTTTAAAATGCATTTATAAAATCGAGGTTACATTGAGACACTTACAATGGAAGTGAATGGATCCAATCCATAAATGTTAAAATACTCTGTTTCAAAAGTATAGACACAAGACATAAACAATGTGTGTATTAACCTGATTTTACTGTGATAAAAATCGCTTAATATCTTTTCTGGGTAAAGATATATCAAATTCTACAACTTTGCTGCCATGACGACGTAATGCATAAACCCTCAAACAAAGATTTAAACACCTTTACAGCTCAAATAATACACAATTTTTAACATCACTGCTTTTTCAAATGAAAACGTATTATGTGGATGTGGCCTGATGAAGTTCCATAATGGTTAGGATGCTCCCTTAGAAGGAAGCTGCCTATGTAGGCAGTGAGGCAGCGCAGGAGGTTTTGGAATGGAGCTAATGTATATTGTGAACCATACCTAACAAAAGGCACCAGTGAAATGTCTCTTAAAATAATCTCATTACGGATGACTGGAACAAATCTGTTGAAAGTGATTTTTCTACTAAATTTCTTTTGTATCGGTCTTTAAATGTCAAAGGTTTCTCCTGCTGTCTGGTATATTTATTGAGTTACATTTTAAGGTCAGTGTGTGTGTGTGTGTGTGTGTGTGTTGGTCACGCAGTCAGTAATCATTACATCTGCTTTGACCCTTTATTCAATCTAAATAATGATCTGAGGGCCAGGTGACCTTCTCCAGTCATGTGAGAGGCCCGTGCTTTAAAAACGTAGCGGTTACAGAGCGCCACTTTGTGTAAAAGTGTGTACATTTGTGTGAATATATTGTTTGTTGGTTTAGTGCACAAAGTCAACTCTTAATTCAGCCGCTCTCAAAATGGGGTCCACAGAAAAATTATAGAACTTGTTTTTTTATTATTATTATTATTATTATTATTATTAATTATAGGCTAGATGTACATGTACATATTAGGCTATGTTAGCATTTTTGTTTAGGAGTGCTCATGCCACTAAGTGAATTTTAGGGGCAAAGTCAAAAACTTAGGGGCAGAATTCAACACAAAAGACAGCGTATACTTGATATCTGACAAAGGACGTTCTTTGATAAACATTTTTCCATTTTAATTTAACCAACATCGTAACTGATCACCTTTATGAAAATATTTTGATAACACTTTATATTTTCATTAGTGATAAACGAAATAGAATTCTTAACAGATTAGAAACTCCTGAGCATTTAAATGTATTTGAAGTTTTAACGATAATCTGTTCAGCAGTGTAGCCTATAGGTTAAAGAAACAATGCTTGTTAATGTTTTCATGAAAGTTATAAACGTATAAACTACCTCCCATCTCTTTTGACATTGAATTGTTTTCTGATGAAGATGCGCTACACGGATGTCTTTTTACGGTTTTCACCACATCTCACTGTTTTTCTCAGCGTGTTGCGCCAGATCGACACATTTAAAGCATCAGTCATTTACCAAATTTTAAAACATTGATGGATCATTTAAAACACTGTCTGTTACTTTGGCTACTTTTACTCATCGGTCGTCAGAAGTGATAAGTGGTCCGGTTCTGGACCAGAGCACGTACCATTTTGTTGTGTTCTGGTCATTTTGATCCGGACCAATTTTGTTTTTGTTTTTTGTTTTTTTTACTTAATCCAATTGGAAATCCATTGAAAAATGGTCTGAACGTATTTGGACCATTTTCTTTATATTTTATTGGTTTTATTTCACTTTGTTACACTTGTTGTGTTCCTGGACAAAAATGACCGGCCATTGGAAATGAATGGATTAAGAGTACAAAATACAGAAATATTAAGTGTTCAGGAGCATCACAATCCTTTAAATGATCACATATGTAGATGTGTGTTTACACAAGACACACACACACACACACACACACACACACACACACACACACACACACCTGTGTTGAACGCCCTTGTGTGCATCATCTTTCCATGTACACTCTCTGATGAATATTTAATGATCTCATTATATTATGTCGTGTTTGGGCTCATTTGAATCGGGATATTCGGCTGAAAGTTACTATATGTCATTGTTTATGTTATATGTATGTTTCAGGCAGTAATAATGAAAAACGTGACAAAAAGGGTATTTCATACACTAATACTCACTGCAGTTTGATCTCGGAGTGAAACTAATGAGCTCATTGCATTTTAATAACTGAGATCTTTCCAACGATATATAACACATGAATATCTCGTCTTCTTTATGATTTTACCAACTCTGAAACAGTTCTTATTTGTCAACAAATTAAAAAGCATTATTGAAGAATTGGTAGGATTAACACGGCTGTATGCACCGTAAAGTCCAGATTCTAAGCTTTAAAATTACGGCTGTTTTGTTCAGATTAAGTCATTATTAAATGCAATTATTATATTTTTTTGTTTGTTGTTGTTGTTTTCAGCAGAAAGAGCCAATCAAATCCTATCATTCTTTTTTTTTTTTTATTAAATATGTTCAAAAAAGGAGTACAAAACCATAATTACTCAAGAAGTTGATAAAAAGATCAAATGCAATATATCTTGGGATAATATATGCAATATGAGAGATTTATAAACTATCTCAGTGGGCCAAAACGCAAGGGTTAAGCTTGTCTTGGCATAGTTCAGTTACAACTGCTCTCCAAAACATGAACCAGCGACTTTTGGGTGATCTTATTTAATCAGATGTATTCATGCAAATTGCTTAACGGCTGGGTGGCCAAAACTACAGACTTCAGAACAGTTGTTCCAGAAGTGACGTCAGCCATGCACGACCTCTGTCAACAAAAGCTAAATCCATTGCGTCTGTTCAGCATCGGTAGTGCTCATAAAAGTGATAACGTGAAGCGTCACTGAACCTGTATACATGCATAGATTTTAGTTTTACATTTAATGATGTAATAAGACATTCTTGTCACTAGGACAAGCGGTGCAAAAGGGATATACCATCACAACACGGGGCCTCACACTGATGTTTGCACACCACTGCTCCAAGTTATCCATTGTAAACACTGAATCTGTGACTCTTCCAGAACATTGGACTCAACCAATGGTGTGAATTTGGAGCGGGACCATCTGATTTTAGGGTTGTGTCAGCCACTTAATTGTTCAGAGGTTTTAAACCCGCCTCAGCCCAACGCAGGGGGTGTGTGACCTGGTTTGGTCCGTGTGTAACATCGACCTCTGGGTGCTTTTCACAGCACTGATAACCTTTACAACAGCATCACTCATACACACATCTGCTTGACACCTGTAGCGAACACTGCGCTTGTGTGTATAATATGCACGTTTATTCTCAGCTCAGATAGTGGAACACACTCCTGAACAACGATACAACAATTATCACACTTTGAGTAATTGTTTGACAGGTGAAGTGAATAACATTGATTATATCCTAACAATGGCACCTGTCAAGGGGTGGGATATATTAGGCAGCAGGTGAACAGTCATGGTGAAAAATGGGCAAGCGTAAGGATCTGAGCAGCTTTGACGAGGGCCAGATTGTGATGTCTGGACGACCGGGTCTGAGCATCTCCAAAATGGCAGATCTTATGTGGTGTACCCGGTATGGAAAGGCAAGGAAGGGCAACCGGTGAACTGGCGAAAGGGTCATGGGCGCCCAAAGCTCACTGATGCACGTGGGAAGGCTAGCCCGTCTGGTCTGGTCTGGTCTGATCCCACAGAAGAGCTACTGTAGCACAAATTGCTTAAACTTGATGCTGGTCATGATAGAAAGGTGCCAGAACATCACAGGTGCATCACAGGTTGCTGCGTAGTCACAGACCAGTCAGAGTGCCCATGCTGACCCCTGTCCATGGCCGAAAGCGCCTACAGGGGTGCTTCAGCAAGACTGGAATCGGGCAGATTCGTCTTTGTGAAGGACGCATGAGTCAAGACACGTACAAGGATATCCTGGAAGAAATCTTGCTTCCTTCTGCTCTGATAATGTTCCCCAAATCTGAGGATTGGTTTCTCCAGTAGGACAATGCTCCATGCCACACAGCGGGTCAATCAAGGTGTGGATGGAGGAGCACCGGATCAAGACCCTGCCATGGCCAGCCCAATCAACAAAAACCTCTGGAATGTGATCAAGAGGAAGATGGATGCCCACAAGCCATCAAACAAAGATGAGATGCTTGAATTTTTGTGCCAGGATTGGCATAAAGTCGCCCAACAGCAATGTGAAAGACTGGCAGAGAGCATGCCAACAGCAATGTGAAAGACTGGCAGAGAGCATGCCAAGATGCATGACAGCTGTGATTGAAAATCAGGATTATTCCAGCAAATATTGATTTTCTTAGAACTCCAAGTTAAAACATTAATATTGTGTTGTTTAATAAATGAATATGAGCTTATTTTCTAGTTGTCATTTCCTGCTAATAAATGCTCTAAATGACAATATTTTTGTTTGTAATTGGGCAGAAATGTCGTCAGTACTTCATAGAATAAAACAAGAATGTTCATTTTACTCAAACACACGCCTGTACGTCATAAATCAATTGTGTGTGGTTTATGTAGTTTTTTATGGCTTTCTATCAGCAGTCCTGGGTAGGGCTGCACGTTTTCAAGTTTTTCATTAACCGTTAACCGAGGCCCTTAACGGTTAATACTCGGTTAACCATAGTGTGCCCCTACGGAAGCTAAAAGAGGCCTTGCGTTATTATTTTTTTTCTGTCTCGTTTTCTCGTGATCTCGACATAACTAAGGTGTTTTCTCGTGATCACGCCTTAATTTTCTCGTGATCTCGACATAACAAAAAGTTGTTTTTCCCTTTAATTTTCTATACAGTTTTTAATTGACCTACAATGTATGAAGGACATTGAGAGATCCTTGGCAGAAAAGTACAATTTATTATATATAAATGTAAAGTTAGGCACCTTTCACATAGGCTAAATCAAACATATTACTAAACGCCAGGCAGCACATCACAAACACTTAATAAACGCGTTTTCGTCAATATAGCAAGACTCGCATTCTTCTGCACTCAACAGGTGTCAAGAACTGCAATATGCGCGCGCACTCGGATCTAAATCACGGCTGGCTTGACCGCAGTCATGCAGACGTCCCGGTCCATCAAGTTGGCTTGCAATGAAATTAACCAAACGTGCAGGGTCACTTTATTGTCTACGACAAAGTTGTAGACGTGATAGTCTTCTTCTAAGGTGTCTGACACTAATCTGGAAGTTGTCAATGACAACCAGATATCCTTATTGAAAACAACTTTTTTGTTATGTCGAGATCACGAGAAAACGAGACAGAAAAAAAATAATAACGCAAGGCCTCTTTTAGCTTCCGTAGTGCGCCAGGGATGGAAATTAACTTTTTTGTCCACCGGCCACTGTGGATTTCAAAATCTACCAGCAACTCAATGTTTTTACCAGCCACTTTCTTGTTTTTAACCGACAATGTGTAACTGCATGTGACAATTAATACTACAAGATCTACAATACTTAAGCCGTTTATTTAATCTCAAGTCTCAATGAAATACTGGCATTTTCTCTTTCTCTCTTATAGCCTACACACACAATCCATGAACTGATATTCATTTCAGTTCGCATACGAGGAAAACACAATGTTACGGACGTGAGCGCTCTGAAAGCGGCACTGAAAGATGCTTTAAAACTTCCACAGAGACATCAAACAGAAAGCACAAAACCTTTCTTTAAAGTGAATTTCGTTTTGTATTAATTGTGTCTTAATTTTAATCAATGTTTCATCAACCAATTGCCTGGATTTAATAAATAAGAATTAAATATAGCAGACGATATAATCGCGGAGGCGCCGGCGCGTGAACTGGAGCTCGTCTCATAAATGAACCGAAACTCAGTGTATAAGGTAGCCTTGCCTCACAAATAATTCAAAACTAAAGAAAACAGACACAGACTGCTCTCTGCTTATGTAATCCGTAAGAAATGTGCATTTCTCTCTGGTGCGTTACTGCGAAGACCGCGAGTCAGCATCGTCAACTTCATCTTTGCAAATGACACGGACAAAGAAAAGACTTGTTTATTAATAAATAATTCAAATATCTCCTTGCTATATTTTACATATTCATAATCATTACTTTTGCCGGTTCTTTGTGACAGATTTTAGATTTCTAACCCTAACTGGTCAAGACTACTTCTTGTGGACATTACAAATGTCTGGGAGCGCTCTGGCAGTCTCTGGTGGTGCAAAAATGTATTACAACTAAATTCAATGCACGCCATTGACGCCACTTAACCGAGCAAAATGTTTCACTCGGTTATGCAATTTTTAACGGTTAATCGGTTAACCATGGACACCCCTAGTCCTGGGTTTAATATGGTGTTGATGTATGTTTGTTTGTTTGTTTGTAGGTTCAGTTCCAGCAGCACTATGACAGATGGAGATTATGACTATCTGATCAAACTTCTGGCTTTGGGCGATTCTGGAGTGGGCAAGACCACCTTCCTTTACCGCTACACTGACAACAAGTTCAACCCCAAATTTATCACCACCGTGGGCATCGATTTCAGGGAAAAGAGAGTGGTTAGTGTCCGGCCTCTTGTTTGTCTGCTGTTTATGTCTGTTCGCTGCATGGGTGAGTCTTGAGTTACGAGCTTCAATGTGTCCTGTGCGTTTGGTCTTCTATCCTCGTGTAATTGGCTCATAAGTCAGCGAGCGAGTGTGTGGGTGTGTGTTGGTGTGTGTGTGTGTGAGGATGATAAACTTTATTGATGTGTTTTATAAAGTGTGAAGATTCACACACAATGGACTTCACACACTCCAGTCGCATTATAAGAGCAAATCTCTGCAACAGCAGCACATTTCACAGGAGCTGAACACACAGTTTAGTGTTTGAGTTTATAGACAGAGACCCTGAAATGTTGTTTTGAAAAGGAACTTTGTAGTTAGAAATCTCAGTTCTCTTTATTAACTTTAAAATGGGTTTAAATGGGTTTTTATATTGCTCAACCAATGTATATATATATATATATATATATTAGTGCTGTGAATCACAAAAGTCCTCGTGGTGGCGTAGTGACTCACCTCAATCCGGGTGGTGGAGGACGAATCTCAGTTGCCTCCGCGTCTGAGACCCTCAATCCACGCATCTTATCACGTGACTTATTGAGCACGTTACCACGGAGACATAGTGCGCGTGGAGGCTTCACGCTATTCTCCATGATCCACGCACAACTCATCACGCGCCCCACCGAGAGCGAAAACCACATTATAGTGACTACGAGGAGGTTACCCCATGTGACTCTACCCTCCCTAGCAACCGGGCCAATTTGGTTGCTAAGGAAACCTGACTGGAGTCACTCAGCACGCCCTGGATTCAAACTAGCGACTCCAGGTGTGATAGTCAGCGGCAATACTCGCTGAGCTACCCAGATCCCCCGGATTTGTTTTTCTAAATTGCAGTTTTCTGTGATCAACCGTGATTAATAATGGTACAAGATACATTACAACAAACGTTTAAATATACATATACACATATATATATATATATATATATATATATATATATATATATATATATATATACACTACCGTTCAAAAGTTTGGGGTCACTTGCCTGAAATGTTTCTCATTATCTTAAAAACCTTTTGATCTGAAGGCGTACGCTTAAATGTTTGAAATTCTTTTTGTAGACAAAAACATAATTGTGCCAACATATTAATTTAATTACAAAAAATAAAATGTTATTTAAAAAAAAAAATGTTTTTGGAAAAATGGATGACTTGGACCGAATAATTAAAAGCAGCCACTATGTGCCCAACATATAGATGGGAACTCCTTCAATACTGTTTAAAAAGCATCCCAGGGTGATACCTCAAGAAGCTGGTTGAGTAAATGCCAAGAGTACATTTCTGTAAAATCTAGGCAAAGTGTGGCCACTTTGAAGACGCTAAAATATAATATAGTGTTTAGTTATTTTATTTAATTTTTTTCACAGCATAATTCCCAAATTTCCATTTCCATTATTCTATAGTTTTGATGACATTAATATTATTGTAAAATGTGAAAAAAAAAAAAAAAAAAGAATGAGTAAGTGACCCTAAACTTTTGAACGGTAGTGTATATACACACATATATATATATATATATATATATATATATATAGTGAAAGAGAGTCAATTATATGAATTGATACTTTTTTGTAATAATTAGTCTCAGTTTTCTGTGATTAATCATAATACATGATACATTACAACAAACAATACAATACTCACGTAATGCCCCCAGATCGTAATAAGGAAGATTCCTGAGAAATGCTTGTAGTACCGCCTGTTTACTCCAGGGGGCAGTAAGTGATACTTCAGCTGTATGAGCAACACACAGTTTATACAGTGAAGAAACACTTCAGCAGAACACTTCACTTCCGATTCACACTCTATTTCACAGCACTAATATATATATATACAGAATATATCATATACATATACACCGATCAGCCACAACATTAAAACCACCTGCCTAATATTGTGCAGGTCCCCCTCGTGCCACCAAAACAGCACCAACCCGCATCAGAACAGCATTCAGAGATTGTGTAATCATAAATAGATGATTTTTTTTCTCCCTAGCAACCAGGCCAATTTGGTTACCCCATGTGACTCTACCCTCCCTAGCAACCGGGCCAATTTGGTTGCTTAGGAGACTCACAACATGTGGAGACTCATGCTACTCTCCACGATCCACACACAACAAACAACACGCCACATTGAGAGCGAGAACCACATTATAGTGACCAAGAGGAGGTTACCCCATGTGACTCTACCCTCCCTAGCAACCGGGACAATTTGGTTGCTTAGGAGACCTGGCGGGAGTCACTCAGCACGCCCCGCGGACATCTAGTTATATTATTGTATCTATTACCTTTATATTCCTTTAAAAGAGAGACAGGATTATCTGTGGTGTTTATTAATATATTTGAATGACATTAATAAACTATACACAAGCACCAGATTCATTTATCACTTTGTGTGTGTGTGTTTCCACATGCTAAACTAGCCTGCGCTGATATGCAAGAAATCAATAATGAGACCTGAACTCAGTCTCTCCCTCACAATTACACAGTATGAATCATCAGAGCTCAGAATATGAACACACACTTGATATCCAGAGACTGTAAATCCACCCACATTATCAGTGAATACATCGACTTCTTACGGTGATGATACAGATGATTTATTCGGCAGGATTGTAAACGGGACTCGCTGTATTTAGATCAGTGTTTCCTAACCAATGTGCCGCACACAACTTGCCGATACACATAGCGAGTGATATTTATACGTGTAAAGGGTCATCACATGACTCGTGTCACCGCTGCAGAATACATTGAAGTCTATGAAGCGAGTAATATTTATACGTGTAAAGGGTCATCACATGACTCGTGTCAGCGCTGCAGAATACATTGAAGTCTGTGAAGCGAGTGATATTTATACGAGTAAAGGGTCATCACATGACTCACGTCAGCGCTGCAGAATACATTGAAGTCTGTGAAGCGAGTGATATTTATACGAGTAAAGGGTCATCACATGACTCACGTCAGTGCTGCAGAATACATTGAAGTCTATGAAGCGAGTGATATTTATACAAGTAAAGGGTCATCACATGACTTGTGTCAGCGCAGCAGAATACATTGAAGTCTATGAAGTGAGGGATATTTATATGAGTAAAGGGTCATCACATGACTCGTGTCAGCACTGCAGAATACATTGAAGTCTATGAAGTGAGTGATATTTATACGTGTAAAGGGTCATCACATGACTCGTGTCAGCACTGCAGAATACATTGAAGTCTATAAAGTGAGTGATGTTTATACGAGTAAAGGGTCATCACATGACTCGTGTCAGCACTGCAGAATACATTGAAGTCTATAAAGTGAGTGATATTTATACGTGTAAATGGTCATCACATGACTCGCGTCAGTGCTGCAGAACACATTAAAGTCTATGAAGCGAGTGATATTTATACGTGTAAAGGGTCATCACATGACTCGTGTCAGCACTGCAGAATACATTGAAGTCTATGAAGCGAGTGATATTTATACGAGTAAAGGGTCATCACATGACTCGTGTCAGCGCTGCAGAATACATTGAAGTCTATGAAGTGAGGGATATTTATACGTGTAAATGGTCATCACATGACTCGCGTCAGTGCTGCAGAATACATTGAAGTCTATGAAGCGAGTGATATTTATACGAGTAAAGGGTCATCACATGACTCGCGTCAGTGCTGCAGAATACATTGAAGTCTATGAAGTGAGTCCTTGACTGCCCAGGGGTGCCCTGTGCTTTAATGCTGCACAATCTAGTTTGGTGCCAAACACCTTATAAAGAGCAAACACGCATGCATTAAAATCACAAACATGCCTGATGTTTTACAATCCGTCTCCTGATGTGTGTCCATCAGGTGTACACCACAAACAGCCCCAATGGAACAACAGGAAAGACCTTTAAAGTTCATCTGCAGCTTTGGGACACAGCAGGACAGGAGAGGTACATGCTCGACTCATATTCGTCATCAGATTGTGAGTTCAATGTTTTGAGAGTGTTCAGGAGTTCTTCATGTGATGCGAGTCTTACAGGGATCAGCATTTATTCACCCTTCTGCAAATCGACAGTCTCAGTCATCCTTTGCTTTCATAGATGGGACAGACATTTGCACTGAGAGTGAATGGTGACTGAGGTTTTCGTATCAGTGTTTGATCAGGCTGTTTATCTCGGCAGGTTCAGGAGTTTAACGACAGCGTTCTTCAGGGATGCGATGGGATTCCTGCTCATGTTTGACCTCACGAGTCAACAGAGTTTCCTCAATGTCAGGAACTGGATGAGTAAGTGACCGGAGATGTCCTTTCAGCCATACAATGGAAGTCAATGGGGTCAACTTACATTCATTCGTGTTAAAACTCGTGTATTATTTGAGCTGTAAGGTTTATTTGGTCGTTTTCGGGTTTACGTAAAATGTATAATCCAATATCAGTGTGGTATTGTCCTTAATCAATGTACAATATCTGTGTAAAGAAACACACGCCTCTATTTCTTTATTAAAAAACGAAATAATTAACAATTCAATAAAAACCTGTAGCCTATTAAGAAAGTCGTCTACTGGATAATACAATAGAAAAG
This sequence comes from Moxostoma hubbsi, assembly GCA_032164185.1. Classification (NCBI taxonomy): domain Eukaryota; kingdom Metazoa; phylum Chordata; class Actinopteri; order Cypriniformes; family Catostomidae; genus Moxostoma; species Moxostoma hubbsi. The sequence goes on from JAVLUX010000226.1 coordinate 86,385, forward strand.
AAGTCAGTTCTCTGAATTCACTTTATTTGTTCACTTGTAAAATAGTTATTTCTTTATACCCAATCAACTTAAATATTATTGTCATTTGTAATAATAATAATAATAATAATAATGATAAAATATTGTAAAATGTATTATCTACAAAATATTATAATTTTAATAAACAAAAATAAAAAAAATATTTCAGTCAGAATTTTTATTATTAAAATTAGAATTTTGTATAATAAAATGTATTATCTACAAAAATACATATTTTTCAATTTCTTTAATAATAATAATTAATATTACAAATATTAGGATTGTGTATAATAAAATGTATTATTTACAAAATATTTGAATTTTATATACAAAAAATATCAGTCAATTTCTTAACTAATAATAATAAAAAGACATTTTTTTAAATATTTTATTAGATTTTTAAATAATATATTTCTAGTGCGTGCTGTGTGTGTGTGTGTGTGTGTGTGAGAGAGAGAGTGAGTGTGTGGGTGAGAGTGTGTGTGTGTGTGTGTGTGAGAGAGAGTGAGTGTGTGGGTGAGAGTGTGTGTGTGTGTGTGAGAGAGAGAGTGAGTGTGTGAGAGAGAGAGTGAGTGTGTGTGTGTGTGTGTGTGTGTGAGAGAGAGAGAGTGAGTGTGTGGGTGAGAGTGTGTGTGTGTGTGAGAGAGTGAGTGAGTGTGTGAGAGAGTGAGTGTGTGTGTGAGAGAGTGTGTGAGTGAGTGAGTGAGTGTGTGTGTTTGTTAGTGTGTGTGTGAGAGAGTGTGTGAGTGAGTGAGTGTGTGTGTGTGTGAGTGAGTGTGTGAGAGAGAGAGTGAGTGTGTGTGTGAGAGAGTGTGTGTGTGAGTGAGTGTGTGTGTTTGTTAGTGTGTGTGTGTGAGAGTGTGTGTGTGTGAGAGAGTGAGTGTGTGAGAGAGAGAGAGTGTGAGTGAGTGTGTGTGAGAGAGAGTGTGTGAGTGAGTGAGTGTGTGTTTGTGTGTTAGTGTGTGTGTTTGTTAGTGTGTGTGTGAGAGAGTGAGTGTTTGAGAGAGTGAGTGTGTGTGTGAGAGAGAGAGTGTGTGAGTGTGTGAGTGAGTGTGTGTGTGTGTTAGTGTGTGTGTTTGTTAGTGTGTGTGTGTGTGTGAGAGTGAGTGTGTGAGAGTGTGTGTGTGTGAGAGAGAGTGTGTGAGTGTGTGAGTGTGTGTGTGTGAGAGAGAGTGTGTTAGTGAGTGTGTGAGAGTGTGAGTGTGTGTGTGTGTGAGAGAGAGTGTGTGAGTGTGTGTGTGTGTGTGAGAGAGAGTGTGTGAGTGAGTGAGTGTGTGTTAGTGTGTGTGTTTGTTAGTGTGTGTGTGAGAGAGAGTGAGTGTGTGAGAGTCTGTGTGTGTGTGTGTGAGAGAGAGTGTGAGTGTGTGAGTGAGTGAGTGAGTATGTGTGTGTGTGTGAGTGAGTGTGTGTTAGTGTGTGTGTTTGTTAGTGTGTGTGTGAGTGAGTGTGTGTGTGTGTTAGTGTGTGTGTTTGTTAGTGTGTGTGTGAGTGAGTGTGTGTGTGTGTTAGTGTGTGTGTTTGTTAGTGTGTGTGTGAGTGTGTGTGTGTGTGTGTTAGTGTGTGTGTTTGTTAGTGTGTGTGTGAGTGAGTGTGTGTGTGTGTTAGTGTGTGTGTTTGTTAGTGTGTGTGTGAGAGTGTGTGTGTGTGTGTGTGAGAGAGAGTGTGAGTGTGTGAGTGAGTGAGTGTGTGTGTGAGTGAGTGTGTGTGTTAGTGTGTATGTGTGTGTTCATTCAGTGAAGCGTGCTGCGCATGCATATTTAGTTATTTATTAAATACAAATAATTACACAAATATGTCTTCAAGAGACTTTGAATAAAATGTTATGTGGACAATTTTTAGTTGGTTCTTTTATGTCATCTTTTGAGCTTGACTGAAATAGTCTAATTTGGACACCGTATCGAATTTGGATCGGGTTTGTCGGACCAACACCTGATCTGGTTTAAAACGTCCGTATCCGAGACGCTGGTGGATTGTATTTGAACATTCACAGATTGGCCCCATTCACTTTCATTGTAAGTGCCCAGATTTTGGTGCTTTATGAAGAGCACAAAAAGGAGGGACAAGTCAAACATTTTGTGTGTGTGTGTGTGTGTATTTGTGTGTGTGTGTAGGTCAGCTGCAGGCTAACGCATATTGTGAGAATCCCGATATTGTTCTTGTTGGAAATAAAGCCGATCTTGCCGACCAGAGAGAAGTACAGGAGAAACAAGCGAAAGAACTCGCAGATAAATATGGGTAAGTGCTCATGTTATTACGACACGCATCTACATGTTACACACATCACCTATCAGAAGTGATGCAATAGGCTGGCATGGGTAGCAGTACCTTACAGACGATGATGCTGCCACCTTGAAACACCAGGTTGGGATCCATTTGTCCAAGAAAGTGCAAGTAAATCCAAAGCAAAACCATTAAAAATAACATCAAGTCCAGCACACACCAGTTCTAAGAGCTCATCATACAGGTGTGTTGCATTTACTGCTTGATGACCCCAAGCCCCGCCCCCAATCCCAGTCCCAAGGCAGGTGAAAGGAGAGAGTATGGACCTATCCTATAACACCTAACACATCTCATCCAACCTGACATTGTTCAAATGACACGTTCATGTCGGCTCAACTGCATTATGTCATTACAGCAAAAGCATGTTCATTAGCATGTCAGTCACTACTAACATAAAGCACACGTGATTAATGGCTTTTAAAGTGTGACTGAGACATTGGCAGGTTGAACGGGTAACGGAGGGGTTGCAGGAGCATGTCATTAACCCCACTGAGTGTTAATGACGGTGATGTTTGTGTTGTAATTACAATGGAAAGTGATTTGTTTTAGAGACTGAACTCCTGTATCTCCTCTTCATCCCAGAATCCCATACTTTGAGACGAGTGCGGCCACCGGAGCGGAGGTGGACAAGGCCGTCGTCACGCTCCTGGACCTGGTGATGAAGAGGATGGAGCAGTGTGTAGATAAACCCACGGCTGACGCACAGAACACAGACGACACCAGTAAACTGGACGCTGCGCCGGCCAACGAGAAGAAATGTGCATGTTAAAAAACCAGAAAGTGCCCCTCTGTCTCCCTCTAGTGGACAGGTGCGGAAGTGCAGCCCGTGTGGCAGATCTCAACGCGACACCGCCGGTCTCGTTCAGGTTTGGGTCTCGCACGTCTGTCCCGGGGAACGTGTGGACTTTTTTTTTTATTTCGTGTTGGAGAGTTTTTAACGATCTGTCACACCGCCTTGCGCTTAAAGTCCGTCTCTCACAATCCCTTTAGAAATGTATCCAAGAAAGTAGCTTTTGGCAAATGCATGTAAAATAAAGATATAGATCTTATGTCGTAAACACACTCTACACAAGCACAGACATGAATGATTGGCTGAAGCCAGGGATGGACTGGGTATAGGAATCAGTCCGGGGGGGTGTTCACTGCCCTTTTCTGCATATCGCTGCACCGTTTTGTGGTCCGTTCCGCATAACGCGGCGGCGGCTCATTTTAGCGTATCGCGCCCCATTCGGCCCATTTCACGGCCGACCCACCGGCCTGTTCTGTTCTCCCGATGGCAAGTCCACCCCTGACTGGCCCAAAGCATGTCGGCCCACCCGGAAAATGCCCGGTATGCCAGATTACCAGTCCAGCCCTGGCTAAAGCATATATAAACTATAGAGTTGCCGTCAAACGTCTGTGCCATTAAACTAGATGTGCTATTATTCAGTTAGCTAGAGAAAAAAACAACAGTTTATTTAATTTGCTCCGCAAGATTCTCTCCAAACTGTTGCTCTACCATGACAGTAGTTTATATAGAAAACTCCAGAAGCAGACCGTCTATGCTCATGCCCGCTATAGTGCCCCTTGTGGCAATACTGAGAATGCAACGCAGAGACGCATCAGAACGACGTGAAAATGTGTTTATAAACTTGTGTAGAGTTTGTTTCAAGCCTTATAAGTTATCTAAATGAACTTAAATAGAATATTTTGTTAATTTTAGGGATGCTTTTTATATTTTGCTGATTTGATGTTTCTTTTGGCACTTTCTTTTATTTTCTCTTCACACGTTAAAAATGTTCCGGTGGCAATTTCAGAGTTTACAGAAAGAAAATTATTCTTTAAATTACAATTAAAATTCTACCAAATACACCTTCTAAATTGAATGTGCACACAAAAAAGTATTTTAAGGGATGTTTTTATGTACAATATTCTATTTCAATTGAGGCTTTTACACCTATGGGGTTCGTTCACACTGAAAGCGTTGTAGCGTCTTGAGCAGAAGCACAAAGTTTTTCACAGGCTGTGACAAGTTAAAAGAACTTGAGACACCGGCATTTTGTTCCATTTGTTGCACGGTGTCTAGTTATTTTGTTAGCGCAAGAATGCGTTTGGTCTGAATGGCCCCTTAAACTGGTTTTACCGATTTGCCGACATCTCCTTGTGTGCCAAAACGCTACACCACTGTGCCAGAGCGCATCTTTGGTGGTTGAAAAATGTGTGCATGTCTGCAGTGTTGTTTAATATGCACCAGAAATACAGAAGGTCTTTCATATATATCCACTGTAACTTTAAACAGTTGCAGTGACAAGAAAAAGTATGTGAACCCTTTGGAATTAGCTGGTTTTCTGCATTAATTGGTCTTACAATGTAAGTTAGTATAGACAAACACACACACAATTATAATCTTTCATGTCTTTATCAAACACATCCCATTAAACATTCACAGGGATGTGGAAAAAGTAAGTGAACCCTTGGATTTAATAACTGGTCGATCCTGCTTTGGCAGCACTTACCTCAATCAAGTGTTTCCGGTCGCTGCGGATTAAACCTGCACAATGTTCAGAAGGAATATTGGACCTTACAGAACTGCTTCAGCTCTTCACTTCTGTGTCAAGGTGGTCTTTGGCAAACTTCAGGCGTGCAGGAATGTTTCTGTTGGAAAGCAGCGGCTTCCTTCATGATGTCCTGCCATGAACACATACCTGTTTAATGTTTTCTGTACAGTAGACTCAAGAACAGAGATGTTCACCAGTTCCAATGATTCCTTCAAGTCTTTATCTGTCACTCTTGTGTTCTTCTTTACCTCATTGATCATTCTGCGGTGTGTCCTTTGAGTCATCTTGACTGTACGGCCACTTCTAGTGAGAGTATCTATAGTACTAAATCACCTCCATTTATAGACAGTTTGTCTAACTGTGCACAGATGAATATCTAACGGCCACTTCTAGAGAGAGTACCTATAGTATTAAATCACCTCCATTTATAGACAGTTTGTCTCACTGTGGACAGATGAATATCTAACGGCCACTTCTAGTGAGAGTACCTATAGTACTAAACCATCACCATTTATAGACAGTTTGTCTAACTGTGGACAGATGAACATCTAACGGCCACTTCTAGTGAGAGTACCTATAGTACTAAATCATCTCCATTTATAGACAGTTTGTCTAACTGTGAACAGATGAACATCTAACGGCCACTTCTAGTGAGAGTACCTATAGTACTAAATCATCTCCATTTATAGACAGTTTGTCTCACTGTGGACAGATGAATATCTAACGGCCACTTCTAGTGAGAGTACCTATAGTACTAAATCATCTCCATTTATAGACAGTTTGTCTAACTGTGGACAGATGAATATCTAACGGCCACTTCTAGAGAGAGTACCTATAGTACTAAATCATCTCCATTTATAGAAGGTTGTCTAACTGTGGACAGATGAATATCTAACGGACACTTCTAGTGAGAGTACCTATAGTATTAAACCATCTCCATTTATAGACAGTTTGTCTTACTGTGGACAGATGAATATCTAACGGCCACTTCTAGTGAGAGTACCTATAGTACTAAATCATCTCCATTTATAGACAGTTTGTCTAACTGTGAACAGATGAACACCTAAACACTTCCAGATAACTTTATAACACTTACCAGCTTTAGGCAAAGCAACCATTCTTGATCATAAATCTCTATTTTATGAGGCTTGGTCCACATCAGCAGATGCTTCATGTGAATAGCAAACTCCAAATGTTTGAGTGCTTTTTATAAGTCAAAGTAGCTCCAACCCACACCGACAATCTCATTTCATTGATCGGATGCCAACTCCTGTCTCTAATTAGCTTTTCTTGATGTCATTAGCCAATGGGGTTCACATACTTTTTCTCAACATACACTGTGAATGTTTGAACCATGTATACAATACGTACAAGAAACAATACAATAATTTGCGTGTTATTAGGTAAAACAGATTGTGTTTGTTCATTATTTTAACTTGGATGAATATCAACCAGATTTTAAGATGAATTTATACATAAATGCAGGTCATTTCAAAGGGTTCACATACTTTTTCTTGCCACTGTATGTTCCATTTTTTTTTTAATTTCAGGAACTCCTCTGCATTTCTGCTGTTGTGTGCAGTAAAACATCTATGAATGCCTGCGTGTTAAATGCGTGTCGGTGCATGTGGCCAACATATAGATCACAGAGAATCTGTCATACTTCGAGGACGGACTTCTCTAAAACCTGCACCCAAAATAGGATATTATTGATGTTTTTAAATATGAAATGAATTAAGTTTGTGTAGATGAATGCTTCTTTAGAGTATGGCCCTGTACAGATACTTGCGAGAGAAACTCAAAAATACAAAGTGAAGCAGAAGAGGCGCTAAACCGTGCAAATAAACAATTGAATATTCATGATGGCTTTTACACCGATCAGCAACAACATTAATACCACCTGCCTAATATTGTGCAGGTCCCCCTCGTGCCACCAGAACAGCAACCTGCATCTCAGAACAGCCTTCAGAGATGATGTTCTTCATCATAATTGTACAGAGCGGTTATCTGAGTTGACTTTATCAGCTCAAACCAGTCTGATCATTCTCCGTTGACCTCTATAATCGACAAGGCATTTCCATCCACAGAACTGGCGCTTACGGGATGTTTTTTTGTTTTTGGCACCATTTGGAGTAAATTCTAGAGACTGTTGTGTGTGAACATCCCAGAAATACTCAAACCAGCCCGTCTGGCACCAACAATCATGTGATTATCTAATCAGCCAATCGTGTGGCAGCAGTGCATAAAATCATGCAGATACGGGTCAGGCACTTTAGTTAATGTTCACATCAACCATCAGAATGGGGGAAAAAATTATCTCAGTGATTTGGGGCATGGCATGATTGGCTGGTTTGAGTTTTCTTGACCACGAGTGGCTCAAACAGACTGCTAATGAACACTGTACATTTTAAAGAAATAAAGTGATGTATCTTGAAACATCTGTGTACTCTACAAAGGAACTACTGTAGTAAAACAAATCTTTAATTAGAATAAATTAAAGGTAGTACAACAAATGCAACTATAATACTTTAACTATTCTGTATAAAAAATCGATTTAAATAAAATATAATTAGGGATGCACCGATATGAAAATGTTTGGCCGATACCGATATTTATAAAAACTATAGACCTATACCGATATCTTCCAACTCGTCTTATTTTCATATTATGAATATGTTGGGCAATTCCACGGAAATGTCAATCACATCATGGGAAAAAATTTAGTTTTATCTGAAGGAACAAAACCCCCCCATTAAATTTTGTATTATAGTGGTATAATAGATAATGCAGTTCAGAGCACTAGAGGGCGCCGCTTGCTCACACAGCACTGACTGAAGAAACAGTCTTTTAAGGTTTAATAATCGCACAAAGCCATATAGTGATTTCAATCTTAATTCGATCAATCATGCAGTATTAATGGATAATAGATAATGCAGTTCAGAGCACTAGAGGGCGCCGCTTGCTCACACAGCACTGACTGAAGAAACAGTCTTTTAAGGTTTAATAATCACACAAAGCCATTTAGTGATTTCAATCTTAATTCGATCAATCATGCAGTATTAATGGATAATAGATAATGCAGTTCAGAGCACTAGAGGGCGCTGCTTGCTCACACAACTCATATTTTTATGGTTTCCCTCATCATGTAGCTTAAAAGTAAGTTCGGCTTTCACAGCTGTCATGTCCGTGTTTGCCGCATTAACATGAGAATGAGACAGAATATTAAATATTACGTGTTCTTTTGAGTGCCAAACCTTCTACATATTGTGGCTATTATTATATCTGGACTGTGCATTTAAGTTTTTATACAGTGCGTTACTAATTAAATATAAATCAGCCGTTGTTTTTTCATTTCGTGCATTCATGCTTGTAACCGATATGCAGATGGTTTTAATTTGTTCAATAATTGGCCGATAAATATCGGGAGCCGATACATCGGTGCATCGCTAGTTACTAAAACGGTTTGTTTTAAAGAAACATTTTATTTTCCCAAATGTATTTTCTCTTGATTGGGAAATGTTCTTGACAGGTTTTATGGATTAATCCCATTCATGTATGGTTAATATGAGTTACTGAGGTCTGCACTAGGACCACATGCTCAAACTCAAAATTATAAATAACGTTTTTTTTTTTGTTTCGTTTTGTCTGACGGTGCCAAAACAGACGTATTGTGCCATATCACTCTTGTTTTACTGTTCTGAAGTCTCTCCACAGGGCTTTAACAGAATGAGCGCTTGATGAATGTTTATTTCCATACTTGATGTTACTTGTATTTCAGGCATGCTATAGAATGAGCGATCGAACAGGCCTTTAAATGTGACAATCTCTGGACCAACCATTCACATTTGCATTCATGAAACAGTTTGTAAAGAACTTCTGCTGCTTGGCCTTCAACAGAACCGGCTCTCTTTAGCTTCTCGTGTGTGTTTTACTGATTTAGTACCTCATGTGGTTAAAGGAATGGCTTTATGAAACAAAGTGAGTTTGTTCTCTTAATTTGACATTGTCTGAAGGTTTTTCTCTTTCTTCTCGTGCCTGTAAACATCTACTGACCAATGACACTCAACCCGACTCTTTATTATAAGAGGTCTGAACTTGTAGGTATTTTACTGCATTAAAAGTATATTTGCTAAATTAACACAAATATGAACCTGTAAAGCAGGTAAAAATGACTTTGTTTTTGAGTTGTGTGTGCACTGTGTTACTAAAGAATAAAGAGAATAAAACGAGTGTTGTGAATCCTGATGTTCCATGTGTGCATGAGAGAATGTGTAGGACTGTCACACATCCAGGATCGGGGCAGCGGGGGCGGTATTGCGCTCGCTCTATTGCACCGCTGTCACGGAAGGCAAAGCTCTCGATCTATTGGTCGATTTCCATTCCTACCCTCACCTATGGTCATGAAGGCTGGGTCATGACCGAAAGAACTAGGTCACGAGTACAAGCGGCCGAAATGGGCTTCCTCAGAAGGGTGGTGGGCTTCCCCCTTAGAGATAGGGTGAGGAGCTCAGTCATCCGTGAGGAGCTCGGAGTAGAGCCGCTGCTCCTTTGCATCTAAAGGAGCCAGTCGAGGTGGTTTGGGCATCTGGTAAGGATGCCCCCTGGGTGCCTCCCTAGGGAGGTGTTTCAGGCACATCCAGCTGGGACGAGGCCTCGGGGAAGACCCAGGACTAGGTGGAGAGATTACATCTCCACACTGGCCCGGGAATGCCTCGGGGTCCCCCAGTCAGAGCTGGTTAATGTGGCTCGGGATAGGGAAGTTTGGGGCCCCCTCCTGGAGCTGCTGCCCTGCGAACCGATTTCGGATAAGCGGTTGAAGATGGATGGATAATTAAGAGCGCCACTTTCAACAAGAAATCCACCCACACCCACCAACACTTCTCTATTGACTTGTGCTTTTCTTATATCAGCTTCCAAACAGAGAACAGAATCCATAGTGTTTCATCATTTCCGGGAAGCCACTCCAAAATGGGGGAAAAATATTTTTTTCCAATTGTGTAAAACAGCCTAAAAATGACCATATGTTCCATCAATTTGCACAGATTAGATGTCAAGGCTATGGACCTGTAGTTAATAGCTTGCGAATTATCTTTTCCTGGCTATGCAAGTGGCATAATAACCCCAAGCTTCCAGGAACGTCATTCCAGGTGTACGTCATTCTCCCCAATCTGTAACGCCCAATTCCCAATGCTCTCCAAGTCCTCGTGGTGGCGTCGTGACTCACCTCAATCCGGGTGGCGGAGGACGGATCTCAGTTGCCTCCGCGTCTGAGACCGTCAATCCGCGCATCTGATCACGTGACTTGCTGAGCGTGTTACCGTGGAGACATAGCGCGTGTGGAGGCTTCACGCTATTCTCTGTGGCATCCACGCACAACTCACCACACGCCCCACCGAGAGCGAGAACCACATTATAGCAACCACAAGGTGGTTACCCCATGTGACTCTACCCTCCCTAGCAACCGGGCCAATTTGGTTGCTAAGGAGACCTGACTGGAGTCACTCAGCACGACCTGGGATTCGAACTAGCGACTCCAGAGGTGGTAGTCAGCGTCAATACTCACGGAGATACCCAGGTCCCTGTGATTGGCTCCTTTAACTGTAATGCGGGACTTCCTCTCTACGTCCATTGACCGTTGGGTGCCCAGAGCTCCTTGGTTGGGCGTTCCGATTTCTCCCATTCATTTCAATAGAAGTTCAAACACTCTGTGCATGACAATGTTGTAGCCTATGATTATGGCTACCCATAACACTGCCAAAAGATGATCTTTATTCTCAGTGCCAGTACAAAGGCCAAACTGACCAGTGGCTGAGAATAAACGACCCTCTGAGAAATCAAAGTTCTTCAGAAACAATGATTTTGTTGGTTTGGCAAAATCTTTAATATCTTCAATCCTAAAGCTTTAGTTCATGACTCAATCTGTAACGGCGAATCAAGCCATGATTCATTATAAAGCAATTGAAAGTAAATCGAACGTGACTTGATGGCGGCTTCGAAAGTCCCGTTTGAGGTATGAATGTGTGTAAAATCAAACCCACAGGTCAGAAAACTTGGTTTAGAATATTTTATTCCACATTAATCTTAGAACCAAAGACAAAACGTCTTCGAGTACATTTACAGTGTTTTCTGTTGCTTTGTTCATGTGGCACCAAATGCAGCGTGTGATCATCCAACGTTGCGTTACAGTAAAACCCTCATTAAATTTACATATTTCTTTTGGACACATGCACATTTTAATTAAGTGTGCTACTTGGGTTCTCCTCAACATATATACCGTTCAATAATTTCAACTGATTAATATCCTTCAACAGAATTAATACACGTTACACCCAGACTCAGTCACACATTTATCTGTTTTAATGCACACGCACGCACACACACACACACACACACTCACTCTCGCTCACACACGCGCGCACGCACTCTCGCGCACGCACACACACTCGCGCAAGCACACCGTCTCTCTCTCACAGACACATACTCACACACACTCGTGCACACACACACACACTCTCTTACACACACACACACACACACACACACACACACATATACTCTCTCACTCGCACTCTCACACATACACACACACACACATATACTCTCTCACTCGCACTCTCACACACACACACACACAATATTCCCGTATATTCATGAAATCCAAATAAATGCATGCAGTACAAGTCAGTGGTCAAATAAAGATGAAAAGTCCCAAAATACATCAAGTAAAACCCTAAACTGGGAATGATCAGCAGGATGTCAGATTAACGACACATTCATTAATGAATATCTCTTTGATTGTCGATACATAAACAGACTATTAAACGCATTAACAACAATTTGACAGAAAAATAACAGAATAGATGTGCAGTTGGATAACCAATAAACTGATCTGAAGAAATGAGAGGAATGCACGTGTCAGATTTGAAGTATTGGGCAGTGAAGCTCTTACAGGACCTGGTTTGGTCGTGTCTCCGCTCGCTTTATAAACCTCTGGTCTCTGCTGGCGGTTTCAATGTCGGGATGAATCTGAAAGTTCTGCGGTGTTTTGGTTGGGTGTTTAGGGTCACACCTGTGTCACGTGCTTTTCTGTGGATTTGGACTCGTTCTCGTTCTGTTCCTCGTCCACTTCCACACTCAGATCCAGTTTCAGGTTCTCCAGGGTGTGTCTCGACTCTTTCCTCCTGCAGATGCAAATGAACATGAACATGAGATGAATCTCTACATAAATGAACATCTAATGTTCAGATGATATAATCCCATCAGAGTCATTGAAGTTTAAAGTACCAGCTGCTGCCAGCAGAGGGCAGTAAGCCAAACTCCAGCTGTACACACGACAACACACTCATGCTGGCGCGACACTGGCGCATTTCCATATGCAGGAATCTGGAGATGCATTTAATGTAACGCAACTGAAGTCTGACGCATGTGCACATTAATGCGTCCTTTTTTGTTTCGTCTCATCAATGGTTCACTCGTCTGCAACAGTTATGAAATAAATTTAAAATATCTGAATCGGGGGTCTGGGTATCTCAGTGAGTAAAGACGCTGACTATCACACCTGGAGTCGCGAGTTTGAATCCAGGGCGTGCTGAGTGACTCCAGTCAGGTCTCCTTAGCAACCAAATTGTCCCAGTTGCTAGGGAGGATAGAGTCACATGGGGTAACCAAATTGGCCCGGTTGCTAGGGAGGGTAGAGTCACATGGGATAACCAAATTGGCCTGGTTGCTAGGGAGGGTAGAGTCACATGTGGTAACCAAATTGTCCCGGTTGCTAGGGAGGGTAGAGTCACATGGGGTAACCAAATTGGGCCGGTTGCTAGGGAGGGTAGAGTCACATGGGGTAACCAAATTGGCCCGGTTGCTAGGGAGGGTAGAGTCACATGGGGTAACCAAATTGGGCCGGTTGCTAGGGAGGGTAGAGTCACATGGGGTAACCAAATTGGCCCGGTTGCTAGGGAGGGTAGAGTCACATGGGGTAACCAAATTGGCCCGGTTGCTAGGGAGGGTAGAGTCACATGGGGTAACCAAATTGGCCCGGTTGCTAGGGAGGGTAGAGTCACATGGGGTAACCAAATTGGCCCGGTTGCTAGGGAGGGTAGAGTCACATGGGGTAACCTCCTCGTGGTCACTATAATGTGGTTCTCGCTCTCAGTGGGGCGTGTGCTGAGTTGTGCGTGGATTGTGGAGAATAGCGTGAAGCCTCCACACGTCTACGTCTCCACGGCAACACGCTCAACAAGTCACGTGATAAGATGCGCGGATTGACGTCATTGTGTGTGTGTCAGTGTGTGAGAAAGAGAGAGTGTTTGTCAGTGTACGTGCGTGTTTGTCTGTGTGTGAGTGTCTATGAAAATACGTGAGTGTGTGTGTGTGAGAGAGAGAGAGAAAGAGTGAGTGTGTGTGTGTGTGTGTCAGTGTGTGAGTGTGTGTGTGTGTATGAGAGAGTGTGTGTGAGAGAGTGCATGAGTGTGTGTGTGTCAGTGTGTGTGTCTATGAGAGTATGTGAGTGTGTGAGTCTGTGTGTGTGTGTGTGTGAGAGAGTACGTGTGTGTGTTAGTGTGTGTGTGTGAGAGAGAGAGTGTGCAAGAGTGTGTGTGTGTGTGTGAGAGTGCATGAGTGTTGTGTGTGTGAGAGTCAGTGAGTGTGTGTGTGTGTGTGCGTGTGCGCGCATGTGTGTGTGAGTGCGTGCGTGCGCGTGTGTGTGTGTGTGAGAGAGTCAGTGAGTGAGTGTGTGTGTGTGTGTGTGTGTGTGTGTGTGTGTGTGCGCGCATGTGTGTGTGTGAGTGAGTGCGTGCGTGTGCGTGTGTGTGTGTGTGAGTGTGTGTGTGCGCGCGCGTGTGTGTGTGTGTGTGAACTAACTTCATGGTCATGTGTTGGTCCAGTAGTTGTCTCTGCAGTCTGCTGTTTGATTCTCTCTCCTCCATCAGTTCTCTCTGTGTGTGTCTGTGCTGAACGTCACGGCGATTCGCCTCTTCCTCGGCCTCATTGAGCTGTCGCTTCAGTGAACGGATACGCTGAGTCATCTGCAGTAACACAAAGTCAAGTTATATACAGGACAGGACGTTTTGTTCTCTTTTAATTCTTGAAATAAAGTTTTGGGATATTGACAAATGCAAGTTAAATGTCAGATGCATGTCAGTCACTAATCAAATGCACATAATGATGTAAACTCAAATCACACATTCATGTCAGTATTTGACTGAAAGAGATTGTAATGAACCCCAAACAGAAGTGTGTTGTGTTCACGGGACTGTGTGTGTGTCATGTGTTCTGTCACACTCTAGTGGTGATTCGGGAGTATCTGCTGTACCAGCTCTCTCTGTTCAGTGGAGATCTTGTGCTCTTCCTCGATCTGTTCCGTCAGTTCATTGATCTTCCTCTCTAGTTTACTGATGCTGTTCGCCATCACCACTTTATTCCTGCAGAACAGCAGCACACGCGTGTAACAGTTAAAAGAGGTGTAACACAAACATTTACACAACTGTCACTCAATATTTCAATTATTTAAAATTATTCTTCTACAACATGTAGAGGACATGATCCGAAATTAACATCTGCCCAAAACAATACAAATAAATACAAAATAAATAAATCACACACACACACACACACACACACACACACACACACACACACACACATATATAAAAAAGATTATCTTTAATATAATATGTATTTTATTAATATTATACACAAACTAAAACGATTATATTTAATATAATATGTATTTTATTAATATTATACATAAATTAAAACGATTATATTTAATATAATATGTATTTTATTAATATTATACATAAATTAAAACGATTATATTTAATATAATATGTATTTTATTAATATTATACATAAATTAAAACGATTATATTTAATATATGTATTTTATTTATATTGTACATAGATTAAAATGTTAATATTTAATATAATATGTATTTTATTAATATTATACAAAGATTAAAATATTATATTTAATATTTTACATAGATTAAAATATTATATTTAATATAATATGTATTTTATTAATATTATACAAAGATTAAAACGATTATATTTAATATAATATGTATTTTATTTATATTATAAATTAAAACGAATATATTTCATATAATATGTATTTTATTAATATTATACAAAGATTAAAATATTATATTTAATATAATATGTATTTTATTAATATTATACAAAGATTAAAATATTATATTTAATATTTTACATAGATTAAAACGATCATCTTTAATATAATATGTATTTTATTAATATTAAACAGATTAAAACGATTTTATTTAATATAATATGTATTTTATTTATATTATACATAGATTAAAATGATATTATTTAATATAATATGTATTTTATTAATATTATACATAAATTAAAACGATATTATTTAATATAATATGTATTTTATTAATATTAAACAGATTAAAACGATTATATTTAATATAATATGTATTTTATTAATATTATAAATTAAAACGAATATATTTCATATAATATGTATTTTATTAATATTATACAAAGATTAAAATATTATATTTAATATAATATGTATTTTATTAATATTATACAAAGATTAAAATATTATATTTAATATTTTACATAGATTAAAATGATCATCTTTAATATAATATGTATTTTATTAATATTAAACAGATTAAAACGATTTTATTTAATATAATATGTATTTTATTAATATTTTACATAGATTAAAACGATTATATTTAATATAATATGTATTTTATTTATATTGTACATAGATTAAAACGATTATATTTAATATAATATGTATTTTATTTATATTGTACATAGATTAAAACAATTATATTTAATATAATATGTATTTTATTAAAATTATACATAGATTAAAACGATTATATTTAATATAATATGTATTTTATTTATATTGTACATAGATTAAAACAATTATATTTAATATAATATGTATTTTATTACAATTATACATAGATTAAAACGATTATATTTAATATAATATGTATTTTATTTATATTGTACATAGATTAAAACAATTATATTTAATATAATATGTATTTTATTAAAATTATACATAGATTAAAACGATTTTATTTAATATAATATGTATTTTATTAATATTTTACATAGATTAAAACGATTATATTTAATATAATATGTATTTTATTTATATTGTACATAGATTAAAACGATTATATTTAATATAATATGTATTTTATTTATATTGTACATAGATTAAAACAATTATATTTAATATAATATGTATTTTATTAAAATTATACATAGATTAAAACGATTATATTTAATATAATATGTATTTTATTTATATTGTACATAGATTAAAACAATTATATTTAATATAATATGTATTTTATTACAATTATACATAGATTAAAACGATTATATTTAATATAATATGTATTTTATTTATATTGTACATAGATTAAAACAATTATATTTAATATAATATGTATTTTATTAAAATTATACATAGATTAAAACGATTATATTTAATATAATATGTATTTTATTTATATTGTACATAGATTAAAACAATTATATTTAATATAATATGTATTTTATTACAATTATACATAGATTAAAACGATTATATTTAATATAATATGTATTTTATTTATATTATACATAGATTAAAAAGTTTATATTTAATATAATTTGTTCAGTATATGATTAGTATTTTATATATCTTAATAGGTTTAACAGACATAAATAAACATTTAGTAAATTTGTATTATTTACAATATTTCTTCAACAATTAAACTCAGAAAACATCCAAAATATTATCAGAAATGGAATAACTGTGAGGAAATGGATGAAGACTTTATAAGCCATCACTGGTCAGCATCTTTAACACTTTAGAATAAGTGTTCATTTGTTAACATGAACGAACAATAAACAATAAACAATACTTTTACAGCATTTATTAATCATAGTTCATCATATAATAACACTTATTTAAACCAATAGTTGTACATGTTGCCCCTTTATGTGAACGCAACAGGTGCTGATCTGATGCCCGATTGGCATTGTTTAAAGTGTGACCTGCACTTCAGATAAAGTGATGCATCATGCGTGTCTCACCTCTCCTCTGTTCGGAGTGTGATCTCCAGATCTTTAGCTTTACTCTCCGCTCTCGTGATGGAGTCCACTTCCACTCTGTTATTCTGCATTTCCTCCATCTCAGAGCGCAGGTCACGCAGCTGAACACAACAACATCCAGTATAAAAACACGGAGATGATGATGATGATCGCTTGTGAATGTTTTACTGTATGTTTTGTTTTCATTATAGTCATTATTTCAGTATTTTAACCCTCCTGTGGTACTCAGTCATTTTTGACCGGAATGTTTTCCTTTATCGGATATGATATATGATAAAGTGTTTAAAGAAAGGCAATACACCGGGGGACTCTTATTTTGAAATGTTTGCGCTTCACTGCTTCCAGCTGCTCATTCTAACAGATAAGGGAAATAAAATGTGCAGTCCTACAATACATAACAAATAAACAATTAAAAGTAAACATTGTCATATTTCATCATCATCAACAGTTGATCTTTAGTGATCGCTCATCGCCCGCACGTACTCCGCGAAAATACAACAGTGCCGCTTTTTCACTCTTCATTAATTTATGTCTGGTTTTCTTCTGCACCTGTGACATGCACGCGCGCACACACACACACACACACACACACACCTGTGATGTGCACGCGCGCGCACACACACACACACACCTGTGAGGGTGAGACTCCAAAACATCCTGTGACACGCACACACCGCACGCACACACGTCACAGGTGTGGCAAACTGTGGTGTTAAGCAAACAAAATAAACTACATAGTCACATTCCAGAGAATGAGAGCTTTCATTTGATATATGACATGCTATATGAAACACGTTTATATTCAAATTTACATTTTTACATCGTTACCAAAAGGTGGCGCTCATTTACGCCAGATGGGCTTTCAGATCTTGTTATTTTATGTAACATCAATGCAAAAGTGATGGAGATCTGTCGAAAGTTAAGATTCTAACATTTCAAATGGTACCACATATGCCAGTCTCGTTAATCCGGGGACTTTTATTTTGTATGTTTTAATCAAAATCGTTTAATAATTAAATGAAAACTCACCTGTCTCACTAGAATGGCTTTCTCACACTCGAGCTGGTCATTCAGATCTTTCTCCTGAATGAGTTTCAGCTGCAGTTGTTCAGACTGTAAACAAACACACGTTATTTTACTTTAATCTCATTTCATTCAGCATTACGACAATTTACGGACTGTCGAACGGATAATGCACACAAGAGCAAGACCTATCCCATAATAGCTGCAATCGCTCAATCGCTCAATATGTATTTTATTAATATTTTACATAGATTAAAACGATTATATTTAATATAATATGTATTTTATTTATATTGTACATAGATTAAAACGATTATATTTAATATAATATGTATTTTATTTATATTGTACATAGATTAAAACAATTATATTTAATATAATATGTATTTTATTAAAATTATACATAGATTAAAACGATTATATTTAATATAATATGTATTTTATTTATATTGTACATAATCTTATTTTTTAATCTCATTTCATTCAGCATTACGACAATTTACGGACTGTCGAACGGATAATGCACACAAGAGCAAGACCTATCCCATAATAGCTGCAATCGCTCAATCGCTCGCTCAAATGGTATTTGTAGTAAAACTAGCTATAGTAACCACAAGATTAACCATGGTTACTATACGGATACACTATATTGTATTAAAACCGTAGTTTCCATAAAAAAATAAAATAAAAAACGGTCAGCCTAAAACAATTATGGTTACTACAATTTTACTATAGATAAAACATGTTTTCCGCCAAAAACTATGGTTACTACGGTCTACAATATTAGTAGCACTTTATTAAAAAGGTAACATTATTAAATGCATTATGTATCATTAACTAACAATGGACAAAATATATTTTTTACGGTATTTAGCATTATTTCATAGTGCATTAACTAATGTTAACATATCCAACTTTTGATTTAAAAAAATCACGTTGAAATTAACATTAACCAAGATTATTGAATGCGGTCAAATTATTATTATTGTTAGTTCATGTTAACTAATGGAACCTTATTTTAAAGTGTGACTGCAATATTACTATAGCAAAACCATAGTTAACTATTGTATTTACATAGTAAAACCATAATAGCCACAAAATCATGATTTTTATTTCCATAGTTTTTGCTTTCCTACTATGATTTCACTATGAATATCATGGTTAAAATATGTTTACAGTAGTAAAATCATGGTAAACTTCTAGCAAGGGAACGCAAGACTTCTAGCGAGGGAGTACAAGAATGCAAAACGTATAGCGAGGGATGCGCAAAACGTCCAGCGAGGGATGCGCAAAACGTCCAGCGAGGGATGCGAGGGAGTGCAAGAAGAATGCAAAACTTCTAGCGAGGGAACGCAAGAACGCAAGACTTCTAGCGAGGGAACGCAAGACTTCTAGCGAGGGAACGCAAGACTTCTAGCGAGGGATGCGCAAAACATCTAGCGAGGGATGCGCAAGACTTCTAGCGAGGGATGCGCAAAACATCTAGCGAGGGATGCGCAAAACATCTAGCGAGGGATGCGCAAAACATCTAGCGAGGGATGCGAGGGAGCGCAAGAAGAATGCAAAACATCTAGCGAGGGATGCGAGGGAGCGCAAGAAGAATGCAAGACTTCTAGCGAGGGAACGCAAGAAGAACGCAAGACGTCTAGCGAGGGATGCGCAAGACGTCTAGCGAGGGATGCGCAAGACGTCTAGCGAGGGATGCGCAAGACGTCTAGCGAGGGATGCGCAAGACGTCTAGCGAGGGATGCGCAAGACGTCTAGCGAGGGATGCGCAAGACGTCTAGCGAGGGATGCGAGGGAGCGCAAGAAGAATGCAAAGCGTCTAGCGAGGGATGCGAGGGAGCGCAAGAAGAATGCAAAACGTCTAGCGAGGGATGCACAAAACGTCTAGCGAGGGATGCACAAAACGTCTAGCGAGGGATGCACAAAACGTCTAGCGAGGGATGCACAAAACGTCTAGCGAGGGATGCACAAAACTTCTAGCGAGGGATGCACAAAACGTCTAGCGAGGGATGCACAAAACGTCTAGCGAGGGATGCACAAAACGTCTAGCGAGGGATGCGAGGGAGCGCAAGAAGAATGCAAAACTTCTAGCGAGGGATGCGCAAAACGTCTAGCAAGGGATGCGAGGGAGCGCAAGAAGAACACAAGACTTCTAGCGAGGGAGTGCAAGAAGAACGCAAAACGTCTTGCGAGGGAACACAACTATTTAAGTAAAAAAATTCACACCCCAAGGAGCGTGTTTACATGTTGGTCTACACGTCTGTGGGCGGTTCTTGCACAGAATAAGCCTGATTGTTGATACTATCCTCAATCGGTCTAAATAACTGATACACTGATGAATGAGTCATGTGATGCTGTCCTGACCTGATCCAGAGCTCTCTTGTGTTTGGACGCCCATCTCTGCTCGTTCTCCTTTATCTCCTCCAGATCACTCTCTAGATCAATGGCCTTCTCCTGAAACACACACACACACACACACATCCAGTCAGAACAACATGCCTGAAACAAATGTGTGTATTACTGCATGTGTACATGAGCGAGCACCTGTGCTAGTTTGAGTTGTTTGGCGAGATCGTCTCTTGACTGATTCAGCGTCTGCATTTCCACACGTAAATCCTCCACAGTTCTCTCGGCTTGTTTACACTGGAGCTGAACACGTTCACGCAGCTGAATCTCTTCTTCTAGAGTCTGTTCCCGATCGCTCAACTTCACCGTCACCTACACACAAACAGAGAAGAGACAACACGGTCATAACGGTGTAAAGTGTCACTTTGACTCAAAAACACATTTTGTAAGAAGGAAAGTCTCAGCTTTCTGGCGATATACTTATTATATTTCTACGCCAACCTACACTTTCAAGATATGATCGTTTAACCATTTAAATGCTTTCCTTTTTACTTCAGGGCATTACAGTCAAAATGACTCAATATGATGGAGCAGGTCACCAATGTTCAAGTAATACTGTGAAAGCCGCTATTTTTCCATCCAAGTTACGAATTTCAATAATGCCGTGATAACGAAAAGCAGCGTTTCGATCACACCACTTCAAGAGAACAAATTCGTCACTTCTTGGGGAAATTGGTGCCAAATAGAAATTTAAATGGTCATTACATATGACCACCAGGAGATGGCGCCAAATACATGACACAGACTCAATGATGACTCAAATGGCACAGAATGAAACTGAATGAGATGATTATCTTTCAAACGAGTCCACACACAAGATAATCAGATGTATAGATCATTAGATAATCCACATGAAGCACAATGTTACATATGACCACCAGGAGATGGTGCCAAATACATGACACAGACTCAATGATGACTCAAATGGCACAGAATGAAACTCATTCTGTGAAATCTCATGACTAAAATCATGTCTTTGTGCTATGCAAACCTTTAGTCATTGTTGTGTTTGCATGTGTAATTAGTTCTTATGTACAATTATTATCTTTTATTTGTTTGGAGATGCTTTTGGACACTATGATCAATTATATTTGTAATGTTGTAACTTTTGATTGCTTTGTTGCATCAACAAAAATTTTCTCAGAGGCATTTTACATGATTGTGAACAAAACAAAATCAGTTTTTTGGAGCCACCTTATTCACAAAAAAGTAACTTTTTGGCTCATTTCTGATTTTTTTAACAGTTTCTTAGGCTGAGAGTCTCAGAATGTATCAATCTATACCATAACAATTATTATTATTATTATTATTATTATTATTATTATATTTTTTTAAATTGATACCAAACACGACACTTTTTTTGTCGAGTTATAAATCTATAATAAATGTCTTGAAATTGCATATTATATTGCATGCATACGTTTTATTCCATGTTTATTGTTTACATGCATAATTTGTCTGAGTATTTACACTGATATGTAGACCGTTACGCCAGTGATGCACATAAACATCCCTCCTTATCTTTATGAACAGAACTCTGTGTTCCAGTGAAACACTTACAATAGAAGTGAATGGGGCCAATTTTTGGACATCCCATTACAAACGTGTCACCCAGCACATCCAATGAAACTCTTGGGGTTTGTTATCCTGATCTAGAGTTCTGTAGAGTTGAATAGAATTGTTCACCTCTCCCTGCAGTCTGTTGACGATCTGTGTGAGACGCAGGAGCTCCTGATCTTTCTCCAGAACGCTCTCCTCCAGCTCCTCCACACGCAGCTGCGCATCCGCTCGCAGCTTCTGCTGCAGATTCAGATCAGCTCGTGCACGATTGGATTCCTGAAGAGCGTCTGACAACTGAGACAAGACAGACCACACAAAATCAACACATATACATATATTATATATATATATAGAAACTTTCTCCACTTCCATAAAGACCATAACGACTTTTCTGCTGATGTAAATCAACATTTCAGATGCTATGTGATGAGATTGATCAAATATTCATGTGTCATATGTTGTTGGAAAGTTCTGAAAGTGTAAAATACAACCAGACTATTTATTTTACTCACAGACACAAATATTGCGAGTAACAGCTAAATATATGTCTTTGACTGTTATGTTGGTGTTGCTTATATGCTGCGTTTTCACTTATAACTTCACGAAAAATTAACGGAACATAAAACATCACATATCATAATTTAGAGGTGATGATTATCTTTCAATCGAGTCCACACACAAGATAATCAGATGTATAGATCATTAGATAATCCACATGAAGCACAATGTTACATATGACCACCAGGAGATGGCGCCAAATACATGACACAGACTCAATGATGACTCAAATGGCACAGAATGAAACTGAATGAGATGATTATCTTTCAAACGAGTCCACACACAAGATAATCAGATGTATAGATCATTAGATAATCCACATGAAGCACAATGTTACATATGACCACCAGGAGATGGTGCCAAATACATGACACAGACTCAATGATGACTCAAATGGCACAGGATGAAACTCATTCTTAGTGTGTGCGTGCGTACCTCTGTCTCCAGTCTGAACACACTGTTACTGAGTTCTAGAGCTTTCTTGGTTTTTGTTTGTTTCTCCACCTCCAGTTCTTCTAGATTGCGTTCGGCGAGCCACAGTTTCTCAGACAGCGTCTGTGTGTGCTGCGTCTGTTTCTCCAGAGCTTCCTGAAGAACGACCAAGAATTACACACTTTCAGAAAACATCTGTATGATTTTATACCACCTTCACCACGTAAACGAACGTCTTTCAGGATTACTCATGATACTTACACACCCCTAATGTTACATGAAGTGTATTGAATAATATTGCTGGTATTGGTCATAGGATTTCATTATGTATAATGTAGGGAGCGATATATGCAATACTCATACTATTATTGCCATTATTTTTCAGCCGATATACATCAAATTAAGCAATATCATGAATATAATATTTTCTAAAGTGCACATCATTACTCTAATTGTATGATCATTAATTCATCACAATCCTCATTATAATAATAATAATTTTATAATACAATTCAACTGGGCTCCAAGCATATGCCCCCATGCATATCGACTATATGCTCGCATGTATTGCTTTTTACTGTTTTATTGATGAATTGGTGCATCTAAATGTATTTATAAACTGAATGCGATTTAATAGTGTTCTTGTATTAATGTTGTGAATAACGTGCCTTCTTTATATTGACAT
>JAVLUX010000226.1:112500-132500 GCA_032164185.1 Moxostoma hubbsi
ATTAATTGACCTGGAGGAGGCTACAGGGGGAAAAACATTTGAGATTTGAATAAAAACTAGTTTATGAACTCTAAATGTGCAATGCATGGGATCTGAAAACTGCTGCACAAAAACATATAACAAATAGACAGAACAGACGTCATCTCTTCACCTCTCGTCTGCGAGTCAGACTTTCGTAGTTGGTAATACGCGAGCGATGAGGCGAGACTGGACTGTGAACGGGACTCACACTTCTGTTCAAACCAAACAGGTTCACCTCTGTGACGGCAGGTGACATCATTTCCTGTGTCTGAATTACAGACAAAAAGCATAAAAAAAATTGCTAATAACTGTAAGAGTGTTGTTGAAAAATAAAAATACATTTAGAAATTAATAATGTATTTATTTGCACAAAAAAAAATTAAAAATCTTTTATTTAAAATAAATGTAAATTGATTGCATATTTTATGTGCTGAAACAGGCCACTATTTTAATCACCATTAACACATATTTAACAAATATAACATGTAATATCTCAATGTGGTCATAAAAACGGCATGCACAATCATTTTAAGAACAGTATAAATGAGAACATGTTAATATATGCTGAGGATGGAGTTCATGTTGTGCCCACTAGCCACTAGAGGGAGACACATTCATGCATTAACAATGTGCAAATCTGCATTAACTCTAAAAGTGAGGTCACCTTAACATCATGCATCAGACAGTTACCTTAAAATCAGACATTCTGTTTAAGGGATTATAGTCCAGTGACATCGTTGCATATGGACTGTTAAATACTCTGGAAGGGCTTTCAAATCCACCCGTCTGAAAGAATGAGAAAGAAAGATGGTTACACTACAAAGAGAGATGGTTACACTGCTTTACAGTTTAGTCCCTGTTTGGAGTTTCATATTGATATAATAAGAGACTTGATTCAGAAATGTATGTGAAGCCTAGCTGAAGTAACTAGACTGTTCTTACTACAGTCAACAAAGCAAATTAAGAAAAATTAGTCAAAGTAACGTAACATTGCAACACATTACATTTAAAAGTAACGTTTCCGAACACTGCACGGAGTCTCATAAAGACACTCACTCTGTCGGACAAGCTGTCCCAGTCCCGTGACGACAGTGAGTCCATTGATCCGCGCATGGTTGAATGGAGTCTCAGAAGGTTGCTTCCGTTGGTTCTGTTGTTGGGTGGACCACTCTCCCCCATCGAACCGTTAGAGCCGCTGGTACTGTTGGACCCCAGGAAGAGCTGGTACTTGGGGTTTGGTCGGACTCGAGGGGTTGTGGGTTCGTCCTCAGATGGAGTATTGACATGCTGCTTATCGCCATTGTAGTTGGAATGCTGGGAATAAAGAGTAGCGTTAGTAACAGTGTTGGCAATTGTTGACCTGGACATCAAAAAAAAAATTTTAAAAAAATAAATCAATCAATCAAATCAATCAACACCAGCAATGTAAATCAAACACAACAAAAAAGACTAGAACCAGGGTGCGAATTGACGAGGGGTTTGGGGGTTGGACCTTTCTAGAAGGACCAAAGTAACAAAAAAGTAACTAGCATGTTTGGGGGTTGTTGGAACCATCTCAATTAGGCTTGAACCTCTCCAAATGAACTTTAACATAATTTTTTTTTCTCCCCCAATTTGTAAAGCCCAATTCCCAATGTGCTCCAAGTCCTCATGGTGGCGTAGTGACTCACCTCAATCCGGGTGGCGGAGGACGAATCTCAGTTGCCTCCGTCTCGGAGACAGTCAACTGAGCACATTACCGCGGAGCCATAACGCATGTGTAGGCTTCACGCCATACAGCCAGCATCCACGCACAACTCATTACACGCCCCACCGAGAGTGAACCCCATTGTGGCGATCACGAGGGGGTTACCCTGTGTGACTCTACCCTCCCTAGCAACCAGGTCAATTTGGTTGCTTAGGAGACCCGGCTGGAGTCACTCAGCAAACCCTGGATTCAAACTAGCGAACTCCAGGGGAGGTAGCCAGCGTCTTTAACACTGAGTTACCCAGGCCCCAACATAACCCGTTTCAAGATTTTCAACGTTTCCCAAACTACAGCAGCCCAATGACAAGATTTTCAGAGTGCGTATTTTGACCTGACATTAAACAGGTGCTAGAGACCAGAAGGCGTGTTTGGCCGAGTTGGTAATGATAGCAATAATAACTTCTTTATTTATTTTTTTTTTAATAGGCTGCTAATCGAGCAATTTTGGTTGGGACTAGAATCTGGCGGTAGTTTGACACTAGTGACCAGAAGTCACCATTGTCCGAGTATAAATATGTTTCAAGATTTGTAATGTTTCCGAAACTACAAAAGTCCAATGACAAGTTTATCGGAGCACATTTTATCACCATTCATTTAACAGATGCTAGCGGCCAGAAGTTGCGTTTGGCTGGGGAGGTAATAGTAATAAAACTATTTTTAAAAGCCACTAATAGAGCAATTTTTATTGGGACTAGAATCGGGCAGTAAGTTTCTTCAGAACTTCAGTGATTTGTGTAAAAACATTTTAAAGTTTCGCTAAATGTGTTAGGGGCAACAAAAGATGGTTTCCGTTGTGCGGAGGAACTTAAACAGATCCCATCTTGAAAAATCCCTATAGAAGTTACTTTAAAAAGTCAATCCCTCTGTATAATTCGCACACTGACTAGAACAAATCTGAAACGTGTAGTAGCTAACAAACATTCAGATGTGCAACACATGGACAAGCACACAAATCAAAACACTCATGCATGGACAAAACGCTTGTATTGTACAAGTGCAAATCAAACATCAAGGCAAGACTTTGCAATTGGTTAATATCAGTGTTGATTGATCCAGCGAGCAGCTGTGCTCAAAATCATTCGACTATCATTGGCTGCCTGCTGGCAGGTGCATGCATGCAAATCTTAATGCATCATGGTGTCGCAAGTTAGATGTGTGGCTGTTATTTTGAGATTTGCAGAAAAGCAGTGTGGTTGCGATGGTGATCAGTCGGTTCTGGTACTGAAAGCCATGTCGGCACTTACCGCACCAGGAACCGAAGCATCTTGCCTATCTTTGTTGCAATGGGATTTGTCTTTTGAGCGCTTGTTGTCTTTGATGTGTTTGTTGCCAGCCGTGTTTGTTGCCTTTGCTGTGTTGGCAGTGTTTTCTGCATGTTTTTTTCCTGTGCTTTGATGATTTGACTCTGCGCTTGTGGAGTGAGGCGGATTTTGCGCTTTGGCCTCCGACACTTCACTAGAGGAACCATGGTTCTGGTTCTTTGCACCATCTTTCTTTCCACGTCTCAATTTCCCAGCACTGCCAGAATCCTGTCCTCCTGTTCCTTCCCTCAACTCTTGACTTTTGACCCTCAATGACGCGCTTGTGCACAAAGGAGGCGGAGACCCGTTGGACGCGTGTGGTCCATCACTTGAGGAGAACTTGTGGATGAGATCTTTGACACTTCCAGACCGCGTGAGACTAGACCCTGTAAACATCATCACCTTCTTATTGGCCGTCCAATGTCTGTCCTCGTCTTCCATGCTGACACTCCTTATTGCGGGTGAACGAGTTTCTGTGGTGATCGGTCCCTTTGAAAGGGCCGAGTTGCGTTCTGAGATACATGCTTTTTTTTTACTCTCCGTGCCCTGAGGAACATATCATTATTTAAACACACACACCTGACATAAATAGTTCAAGACTGTATCTAAGAGACTCTTGGCTGTACTGCTGTTGAGAAATCTTTAGTTTTGCCTGTGTTGAGTTTTGCAATGGTTTTATTCCTAAGGGAAATGATACAAGCAGTCATCTATTGGTAGAGAGATGTCCACATTACAACAGAACAGAATGCAATGCATTTGTGTTGCCAAATACAGTGGCTTTTTACCCAGAAAATAGAAGGCAAATTCATACAACGTTTTGACTATGTAGGCCGGTAGTACGCCAGTTTGGGGTTCTTTAAGTTCATACACTTAAAATCAAAGAAACTGACCCAATTTACTTTCTTTTATAATTTACATAATTTTGGACTCAGGATATGTACCATGGTAATACCAGGCTATTCTGGACATTTACCAAGATAATACCATATTTGGGAATTTGGACATGTACCATGGGAATACCATATTTTGGGACTCTGAACACGTACCATGGTAATACCAATTTCTTTTTCATTTGGACATGTATAATGTTAAAACAATATTTTGGGACTCCGGACATGTACCATGGTAATACCGTATTTTGGGACTCCGGACATGTACCATGGTAATACCGTATTTTGGGACTCCGGACATGTACCATGGTAATACCGTATTTTGGGACTCTGGACATGTACCATGGTAATACCGTATTTTGGGACTCTGGACATGTACCATGGTAATACCGTATTTTGGGACTCTGGACATGTACCATGGTAATACCGTATTTTGGGAATTTGGGCATGTACCATGGTAATACCAGGGTATTCTGGACATTTACCAAGATAATACCGTATTTTGGGAATCTGGACATGTACCATGGTAATACCGTACAATCTGGACATGTACCATGGTAATACCAGGGTATTCTGGACATGTACCATGGTAATACCAAGGTATTCTGGACATGTACCATGGTAATACCGTATTTTGGGACTCTGGACATGTACCATGGTAATACCGTATTTTGGGACTCTGGACATGTACCATGGTAATACCGTATTTTGGGAGTCTGGACATGTACCATGGTAATACTGTATTTTGGGACTCTGGATATGTATATTATTAAAACAATATTTTGGACTTTGGGCATGTACTATGGTAATACTAGGGTATTTTGGAGCTGTAGTACAATGGTAATGCCTTTTGTACTTATACCATTGAAATGTAATTACCATTGTGCAAGTGGTACATACATATGATAATCAATTATTACTATGCATCTCTCACAATGCCATGGTGTTACCATCTAATATCCTCCCTATACCACAGTACTCTCACAGTATATTTTGCAAGGGTACTGCGATGTCTTCAGTAGGCCAATGTCTTGTGGTTCTGGGCACTGATGTGTGTGTCTGTGTGTATTTTTGGAAGATTCACTGGCGGTTTGGGACATCTGGAGCGGATATACTCAAGTGGAAAGATGAAGTTTATTTGCCACTAGCCTGGACAAATGCAATTGCTTTATTTCATGTAACTATGAGCTCAGAGCGATCCAGACAAAGAGACGCGAGAAATTCACATTATATAAGCTCTGATACTCTCTAGCGGCTCTTTTTTTGGCCTTCTTAAAAAAAAAAAATCCCCAAACATCTGCCAATCTGTAAACATACACACACACGGTACACAATCCCACAAACATGTGCTCTCACACATGGAGTATTCTGGAATTACGATCCAGCAATATTTCAATTAATAAAGAATCAAAGTGTAATTATGATAATGAGAATCCAGTATGTGACTTTAAGGCCTAATCCGGGGACTCGCCCTGCGATCTTCCCCAGGGAATGTGCACTGATCTTTGGGCAACGGGGGTCGAGCGGCTCCCTGGGTCAGCGACAATGCCAATCACATAAAGTATTTAAGAGCTCTGGGGATAATCGCTTAATCTACGGTTTAATGCGATTAATTTTCAGCAAATATGATTTCATTCTGCCCAGAATCCCACGAGACAAAAGCTGCATCTGTGTTTCAGAGCAGTGCATTGAAATAAACTACATCATATAAGCCAGTGAGAGGCTGGCGTTTATGAAAATGATTAACGTTATGAAGATGTGACACATTTGCTGCAATAAACTGCCCAAAATCCTTAACAGCAAACCTAAACAATGCCGCATCACAGTCACCAAGCCTGTTGCTGTGGCAACAGTAGGTCGCAGCAACACCCTGACGATGGCATTTGGAGGCGTGGGGCGGGGATTAGTATGCAAATGAGGTCAGGTCGCAGGGGCATGAGATTGGATCAGATCCGCTCCAGACGGTGCAGATTTAGCGGCTGTTGCGCATACCTTTGCTCAGAATGGGCGACCCGTACGAAACCTTCTTCGGGCTCTGGGTTCTGTCTCTAACAGACACTCCCACAGGGCGAGAGAGCATTACTATACATCTGTCTCACTCACACACATGATAAACATCGTCTGCAGTTCAAAAACACAATATATAGGATAGAAAATAATTGCATTATTTTAACTGTATTATTCTTCACACAGTGTTTAATTGTCAGAAAGAGAAAAAAATGCAAATAAATAAAATGCAAAAAAAAAAAAAAAAATATCGGCTTCATTTTCAACAAAATATAATTTCTTTTAACTTTGGAGTGAAATAATAAATGGAATATATTGTCTTATTTTCTGCTAAAAATATCTAAATAAAAAATATATTTGAGAAGCAGAACGACAAAATATATCAAGACTTGTTTTATAGAGAAATCTAATAAACTTTAGTCGGGTTTAAGAAAAAAACATTTGCTAACGGGGTACGAAATAAACTTGTTTTTCTTGTTCCTAGCGCACTGGTAAATATGTTTGTCTTGTTAGAAGCATAAATATGATTTCTCTGAAAACAAAATATCTTATCTAGTACATTTAGCTCGTTTTTATGAGTTTAAATATTTTTACTGGAAAAACAGACAAACATGATTTATTGCAGTGAGTAAAGGTGTGTGTGTGTGTGAGCGAGTGAGTAAAGGTGTGTGTGTGTGAGTGTGTGTGAGTGTGTAAAGGTGTGTGTGTGTGTGTGTGAGAGAGTGTGTGTGTATGTGCGCGCGTGAGAGTGTGTGAGTGTGTGCGTGTGCGAGTGAGTAAAGGTGTGTGTGTGAGAGTGTGTGTGTGTGTGAGAGTGTGTGTGTGTGAGAGTGTGTGAGTGTGTATGTGTGTGTGTGTGAGAGCGAGTGAGTAAAGGTGTGTGTGTGTGTGTGTGAGAGCGAGTGAGTAAAGGTGTGTGTGTGTGTAAAGGTGTGTGTGTGTGAGAGAGTGTGTATGCGAGCGAGTGTGTGCGTTTGTGTGAGAGTGTATGCACGTGTGTGTGTATGCACGTGTGTGTGTATGTTTGTGTGAACGAGAGAGAGAGAGAGAGAGAGAGAGAGAGTGTGAGTGTGTGTTGTAAGTGTGTGTGCGCGTTGTGTGTCTGAGAGAGAGTAAGTGAGTGTGTGTGTGTGTGTTTGCGTGCGTGAGTGTGTGTGTGTGTGCACGCGCATTTATTCCCCAGGGGTCTCGCAGAGTAACATATGGTGCTGAATTCAGGATGCGTCTGACCCAGTTTACAGTGTGTGTATAAACTAAAGTATGAAGAGAGGCTTTATTACTTTAATAAATATAAATCCACTTATACTGGATTACAAATAAATGAATGCAAATTGAACGTTGTTATTGAGGTTATGGGCTGACAAATACAACACTACAGTACTGTAGTACAACACTACAGTACTGTAGTACAACACTACAGTACAACACTACAGTACAACACTACAGTACAACACTGTAGTACAACACTAGAGTACAACACTAGAGTACAACACTAGAGTACAACACTAGAGTACTGTAGTACAACACTACGGGACAACACTACAGTACTGTAGTACAACACTACAGTACAACACTACAATACTGTAGTACAACACTACCGTACAACACTACAGTACTGTAGTACAACACTACAGTACAACACTACAGTACTGTAGTACAACACTACAGTACAACACTACAGTACTGTAGTACAACACTACGGGACAACACTACAGTACTGTAGTACAACACTACGGGACAACACTACAGTACTGTAGTTCAACACTACGGGACAACACTACAGTACTGTAGTACAACACTACGGGACAACACTACAGTACTGTAGTAGAACGCTAGAGTACAACACTACGGGACAACACTACGGGACAACACTACGGGACAACACTACGGGACAACACTACGGGACAACACTACGGGACAACACTACGGGACAACACTACGGGACTGTAGTACAACACTACGGGACAACACTACAGTACTGTAGTAGAACGCTAGAGTACAACACTAGAGTACAACACTATGGGACAACACTACGGGACAACACTACGGGACAACACTACAGTACTGTAGTACAACACTACGGGACAACACTACAGTACTGTAGTACAACACTAGAGTACAACACTACAGTACTGTAGTACAACACTATGGGACAACACTACAGTACTGTAGTACAACACTACAGTACAACACTAGAGTACAACACTAGAGTACAACACTAGAGTACTGTAGTACAACACTACGGGACAACACTACAGTACTGTAGTACAACACTAGAGTACAACACTAGAGTACAACACTAGAGTACTGTAGTACAACACTACGGTACAACACTACGGTACAACACTAGAGTACTGTAGTATAACACTACGGGACAACACTACAGTACTGTAGTACAACACTAGAGTACAACACTAGAGTACAACACTAGAGTACAACACTACAGTACTGTAGTACAACACTACGGGACAACACTACAGTACTGTAGTACAACACTACAGTACAACACTACAGTACAACACTACAGTACTGTAGTACAACACTACGGGACAACACTACAGTACTGTAGTACAACACTAGAGTACTGTAGTACAACACTACGGGACAACACTACAGTACAACACTACAGTACTGTAGTACAACACTACGGGACAACACTAGAGTACTGTAGTACAACACTACGGGACAACACTAGAGTACTGTAGTACAACACTACGGGACAACACTACAGTACTGTAGTACAACACTAGAGTACAACACTAGAGTACTGTAGTACAACACTACGGGACAACACTACAGTACTGTAGTACAACACTAGAGTACTGTAGTACAACACTACGGTACAACACTACGGTACAACACTACAGTACTGTAGTACAACACTAGAGTACAACACTAGAGTACTGTAGTACAACACTACGGTACAACACTACGGTACAACACTACGGTACAACACTACAGTACTGTAGTACAACACTAGAGTACAACACTAGAGTACTGTAGTACAACACTACGGTACAACACTACGGTACAACACTAGAGTACTGTAGTACAACACTACGGGACAACACTACAGTACTGTAGTACAACACTAGAGTACAACACTAGAGTACAACACTAGAGTACTGTAGTACAACACTACGGTACAACACTACAGTACAACACTACAGTACTGTAGTACAACACTACGGGACAACACTACAGTACTGTAGTACAACACTACGGGACAACACTACAGTACAACACTACGGGTTAGATGTTGGTTTAGATCACGAACTATGAGCAACAGTAACGGTGATGCTCGACTTAAACACAGAATGATGTTTTGATTTGTGGACAAAATGTTGCTTTTGTTTCTTTGATTCAGAACATTTAAAATGTGCCAACTGATGCTGGCAAGCCCAGTTAATGGCACGATAAAACAAAATGAATACTGCGGTCAACAGTGCCACACTTATAAACATCCCTTTCTATAGATTACTAAAGCAGCCCATTATTAATATCACAGATAAAAGAAATCATTCTCATCCAGCATCAAACGACAACATCATAATCTCAGGAGAAATACAGCAGAATGTGCGTATAAAGGAAAAACAGTGAATGCCAACACATGGTAAAGCAGAAACATGGTCTGACAGAAGAGAAGAGCGTGAGAGCTGCCAGGTGAGCGGGCAGATGTTCTATACGATACAGATTCATCTAGAACATCAGTAACATCTGGAGCGGTTTAAAGAAATACATATCAAAAGACTCTCACACACACCTGCAGTCGCCACAATGACAACGGGTTTAACGGAGAAATATCACCATCACCATTCTTTAAAGAATTTGGTAAATATATACACCAAATATCCTCCAAATACTTGCTTTCATCAGTATATTGTGTTATTGTAAATCTAGTTAACATCCTTAAACAATACGTTTTCATGAAAGTTATAAACGTATAAACTACCTCCCATCTCTTTTGATATTGAATTGTTTTCTGATGAAGATGCGCTACACGGATGTCTTTTTACGGTTTCACCGCATCTCACTGTTTTTCTCAGTGAGTTGCACCAGATCGACACATTTAAAGCATCAGTCATTTACCAAATTTTAAAAACATTGATGGATCATTTAAAACACTGTCCGTTACTTTGGCTACTTTTACTCATCGGTCGTCAGAAGTGACAAGTGGTCCAGTTCTGGACCAGAGCGCGTGCGTTTAACCATTTTGTTGTGTTCTGGTCATTTTGACCCGGACCAATTTTGTATATTTTTTTTTTTACTTAATCCAATTGGAAATCCATTGAAAAATGGTCTGAAAATATTTGGACCATTTTCTTTATATTTTATTGGTTTTATTTCACTTTGTTACACTTGTTGAGTTCCCGGACAAAAATGACCAGCCATTGGAAATGAATAGATTAAGAGTACAAAATACAGAAATATTAAGTGTTCAGGAGCATCACAATCCTTTAAATGATCACATATGTAGATGTGTGGTCACGCACGCACGCACACACGCACACACCACACCTGTGTTGAATGCCCTTGTGTGCATCATCTTTCCATGTACACTCTCTGATGAATATTTAATGAGCTCCTCATTAAATTATGTCGTGTTTGGGCTCGTTTGAATCGGGATATTCAGCTGTAAATTACTATACGTCATTGTTTATTATATTTATGCGTGTCTGTGTGTATTTCATACTCTAATACACACTGCAGTTTGATCTCGGAGTGAATCTAATGAGCTTGTAGGTACGTCAATGCAAATGTAACACAAAAATAAAAACAATTTATTTCCCCAGTATGTACCATGCTAATACAACGCACTATTTGGGAAAGTTGTGTCTATGGACAGCAGAGAAAGAGTGTTTTATGATGTATTCAATCCGTTTGTGCAGAGAAATGCACGAGACTGTGGTGCGTTCACACGCGTGTATTTACCATGCTGGTTTCCTGTGCACTCATTCCTGGCATCCCGTTGGTCAGTATGTGAATGTGTGTCGTTGTTCAGCAGGATTATTAGAGCCTGCTCCACAAAACACCCACAATGCACTTCTACACTCTTTAACACTGCAGATACAAAAGAGGTTTCAGAATAAATCAAACAGATGAATCACATGTTTCTTGCATAAAGCCCGTTTAAGATTTATTAAGATTTTTGCATTCTTACATTATCCCCCTAAATTTGTTACTATAATGCAAAAAACAACATGATATATTTAAAAAATGTAAAATATCAGCTTTGAAATTGTGTTCTGTTAAAAGTGCAATATATGTATATATATCCAAAAAATACAGAATTATTTTAATATTACACAAAAAAACAAGGTTGTTCAGCCATTCATTTATGTATTTTTTTTTAATTAATGTGTAAAAACTGCATTATATGTCTATATATATATAGATTAAAAGAAAACTATTTTTTTTTAATATTACACAAAAAAAAATAAAAAATTTCTGCCAAAATATACAGAATTTTTTTTTTAATACTACACACAAAAAACAAGGTTGTTCAGCCATTCATTTAAGCTGATTTTTTAAATTAATGTGTAAAAACTGCATTATGCATATATATACACATATAAAACCATATAGAATTGTTTTTAAATATTCCACAAAAAAAAGTTTCACCGATTTTTTTTTAATTAGTGTAAAAACTGCATTATATATATTTATTATATATATATATATATATATATATATATATATATATATATATATATATATAAAATCAAAAAAATACAGCATTGTTTGTAAATATTACACAAAAAATAAATTTCTTAAAATCTGCATAATTTAATGCCATTCTGCAGCTTTTTAAAACATTTAATTTTTTTGAGTAATATTTTTTAAAAGCCTGTAAATGCAGTAAATCACAGATAGAATAAAGACAATTATGAGGGTAAAACAGAGACACATTATAGTAATGACAATGTTCTGTGAGATTCACACATACAGTGATCGAGTCTTTATTAGATGTGAAGACTAACAGAGTCACTCACAGTGTCTCAGTCGAGTGCACTTTGTAGGGGATGTTCAGACTCTCACTACAGACCGCTCACAAACTCCTGATCTGTAAAACACACACACACAGAGTTAATAGTTAATTTCCTGCTACATTTGAGTTTCAATTTTATACACCATCATTCCATCCTTAAAAACACACACATGTATGTGAAATCATGTCCTCTCTGTTAAGTGATCCTCCACTAGAGGGCGCTACTCGTGCACACAACACAAAAACTCAACAGGACAGTCCACAACACCATCTGTCAACTCACAACAACATATTACACACATGAGAATCAGCAGCCAGCGCGCGCGCGAGAGAGAGAGAGAGAGAGAGAGAGAGAGAGAGACATTAGCCCTGTTCACACATGCAAGCAGGTAAATTACAGGAAATCGTTGGGTTGCCTTGACAGAAATGTACCAAATGTGCTGTTCACTCATGCCATCAATAAACACATTTATGATATAACTTCACATTAAGGAGCAAAATTTACCAGCATTATCAAAAGGGTCGAGTTCACACATGACCTCTAAACCGGAAATCGTAGGTCATTTCCTGGAAAAGGCTGCAAGTGTGAACGCGACTATTAATGCAACTCCTGCACAGAACATGACAGTTCCGACAACATTCCCGATAATCCCTGCCAATCCGACTGTATGTAATGAACCGTTTATCTGTGAAGAGGCTCTGAGCTGATGATCTGGGCTTTAGAGGTGAATCCAGAGAAACTGTAATGTCATGTGAAGGAGATGAGGGGAGAGGTCAAAGGTCAGACAGAGCATTCACATAGACCTCAGCAAATAAACCGCTCCAAAACACTCCATGAGACGCCCTGCGGGACTGACACAAGGTCAAGAGAAACAAAGATGCATAAGAACTTTATTTTTCCTGGAAAAAATATCCACTTTCCTCTTCGTTTGTATTGAGGGGAGAAACCACTTACTTTGGATTTTTATTTCATTTTTTTTAAGGAACTGGGAGGAGAGTTTACATTCACTGCAACAATGTTACCGTGTTGCAGCTTGTTGCTAGGGCACTGATATTTGGTTTCTTAGGTGTTCTGAGCAGTTGATAAAGCATTAATAGCGTGTTCTGTGTTGTTGCTAGGTTTTCTATATTGTTACTAGGGTGTTGCTAGGGTATTCTGGGAGGTTGCTAGGGCATTGCTATATGGTGGCTTGGGTCCTCTAAGAGGTTACTAAAGCATTAATAGGTCACTACTAGGGTGCTGAAGGTGGTTGCTAGGGCATTGCTCTACGATTGCTCAGGTGTTCTGAATGGTTGCTAAAGCATGACTAGGTCATTATTAGGGTGTTATAGGTGGTTGCTAGGGCATTGCTGTAGTACATGTTTGCTTGGGTGCTCTGAAGAGTTACTTCATAATTACTAGGGTGTTCTGGGTGGTTGCTAGGTTTTCTATATTGTTACTAGGGTGTTGTGGGAGGTTGCTAGAGCATTGCTATGTGGTTACTAGGGTGTTTGCCAAGTGTTGTGGGTGGTTGCTAGGGCATTGCTATATGGTTGTTTGGGTGTTGCATGTTGTTGGTAAAGCCTTGGTAAAAGTAACTAGGGTGTTCTATGTGGTTGTTAGGACTATACAGTTGTTTAGCTGCTCTGAATGGTTGCTAAAGCATTGCTACGTGGTTACTAGGTTGTTACTAGGTGTTGAGGGTGGTTGCTATATGGTTGCTTGTGTGTGCTGAGTGGTTGCTAAAGAGTTACTAGTTCATTACTAGGGTGTTGCTAGGATGTTGTGGGTGGTGGCTAGGGCATTGATAGAGTATATGGTTGCTTGGGTTCTCTGAGAGGTTACTAAGGTATTTTAAGGTAGTAATTAGGGTGTTGTGGGTGGTTTCTATGGAGTTGTTAAACGGTTGATTAGGTGTTTTTTTTTATTTGCTTAAGCATTGCTAGGTCATTACTAGGGTGTTGCGTGTGGGTGGTTGCGATATGGTTGCCAAGGTGTTGCGGGTGATTGCTAAAGCATTGCTAGGGGGTTGCTAAAGCATTGCTATGTGATTAAAAGGGCATAATTCTAAGGTTGCTAGAGTGTTGAGGGTGGTTCCTAGAGCAATGCTAGATGGTTACTAGGGTGTTTTGAGTGGTTGCTAGGGTGTTGCTATTTGGTTACTTATGTGTTCTGAGTGGTTGCTAAAGAGTTACTAGGTCATTACTAGAGTGTTGCTAGGATGTTGTGGGTGGTGGCTAGGGCATTGATAGAGTATATGGTTGCTTGGGTTCTCTGAGAGGTTACTAAGGCATTTTAAGGTAGTAATTAGGGTGTTGTGGGTGATTTCTATGGAGTTGCTATTCGGTTACTTATGTGTTCTGAGTGGTTGCTAAAGTGATGCTAGGTGGTTGCTAAAGCATTGCTAGGTGATTAAAAGGGCATAATAATAAGGTTGCTAGAGTGTTGAGGGTGGTTCCTAGAGCAATGCTAGATGGTTACTAGGGTGTTGTGAGTGGTTGCTAGTGCATTAGTATATGGCTGCTAGGGTGTTTTGAATGGTTGCTAGGGTGTTGTGAGCGGTTGCTAGGGTGCTGCTATTCGGTTGCTTAGGTGTTCTGAGTGGTTACTAAAGTGTTGCTAGGTGGTTACTTGGGTGTTGCTAGGGTTTTTGGGTGGTTCTTAGAGAGTTGCTTACTTGTCTAGATCAAAAGAGCCCATCTCGAAAATATTTGCCCCTATGATACTATAAATTCTGCTCTATAGTCCCTCCTTCAGTGCAAGTCTAGGGGGCTTTTTCAGGTGAAAATGGTGCATGTGATCTGTTAGCAAAGTAACAGCACACCTCTCCTCAACAACACACTTCCAATCACATCCCTGTTAATTTATGAGAAAACACGGATGGCCTCAGGAGTTAAAAACAGGAACGAATTAAGATGTCATTTGTGCTTAAGGAAGCATTAATGATGCATTGCTATGACACATTGCATTTGATCTGAACAGCTGATGTAACCATCAAAGAACAGAGAATGATGTGGTCATGTGACATCTGTGCGGAAGAAATACAAGAATCTTGTTTAAAGTCAAGAGCTCACGCAAAGGTCATCGACAGCTGCGTTTAGTTACACTGTCATTAATTTGTTTGCATACTTAACCGGTTAAACAATGTGTTTTGCATTTTTTGGAAATTGTTTTGATTACACAATTGTTGCATTTACAGTGTCGTTTACTCCGTTGTATTTTGTGTGTAATTTAATGGTAATGGTTATTTTCTAAAAGTCCTCTTTTCAGTAACATTGCAAAAGATTTGACAATCAATATTGGTTTGGATTAAATCGCTTGGTTTAAAAGACATTGTAAAGGGTGTGAAACAAATTAAGCGCTCATGGATTACATGGATTTTGGTTTTTATTGTATGTCTTTCAAGTGAATCATGTAATTACTCCACGACTGTGCTGATGGTATTATGTGACTGTCCTTATCATGCACCAACTTGAGTTACAAGAACCAGGCTAATTTTGGTTTTAAAGGTAAGATTATGCAACAAATCATTACATATAAATAAAGCCAAACCCAACAAGGCGTCACAACTAAGAAATGGACTTGGCAAGCAAAACATTCTTTGCAACTTTACTGGAAGGCGGAAAGACACACCCTTGGGACTGTCCTGGAATATCAAGATGTGCTTGAACTTGATTTTTATATCTGTCGCGAAACCTGCTTCACAAACACACGCTGCCACACACACACACAGACAGACCAATCGGGTGAAGAGAAGGTGAAATGGGGACTTACTGGCAGACGTTTGGTATTCATGTCATCACCAAAAAAAACAGAGTACTAACAAGCATTAACAGGGTAATATGCAAATGAGTCTCATTTTAAAGAGGTTATTCGGCCGTAACAGCTGCTGAAACGAGGGATTATAGAGGAATGAGATCAGGGCAGATCTGTTCACAAAACTTCAGTGTCTAAACACGGCTTATAGCTACAGTATGATAGAAAGAACAGATATACAAGATGGAACGAAATTGAACGAAAGATAAAACAAACAAAACACAGGACGGATAACAGATCAAACAAGAGATACAATGTATAAATACAAAAAAAAATGATAGATGAAACAAATGAAGGATGAAACAAACAAATCAACAAACGAAAGAGAGTGAAGTGAACAATGTAAATAAAGAGACAAATGAAAGGCAGAATGAACAGAGAAAATTAAATAAACCATTAAATGAAAGATAAACAAAAAAAACAACAAATGAAAAAGAACAAAAGAAAGAAACAACTGACAGACAGCAAACAAAAGATGAAACAAATAAATGAAACAAACAGAAGAACAAACGAAAGAAACAAACGGAAGACAGCAAACAAAAGATGAAACAAACAGAAGAACAAACGAAAGAAACAAACGAAAGACAGCAAACAAAAGATGAAACGAATAAATGAGACAAACAGAAGAACAAACGAAAGACAGCAAACAAATGATGAAACGAATGGAATGAATGAACAAGCAAATAAACAAAAGATGAAACATAAATCAAAAGCAAGAAAACAAATGAAAGAACAAAATAATGGAAAAACAAAAACAAGATGAATAAAAGACAGCAAACGAAAGATGAAATGAATAAATGCAAGACAAAAAGAACGAAAGAAAAATTAAAGATGGAACAAATTAAATACCAAACAAAAGACTGAATGAATAAGACTGAATGAAACACAGAAACAAAAGAAATGAACAAACGAAAGACAGAATGAACGCAAGAGAATAAACAAAACATTAAACAAATGCAAGACAAAAATAACAAAAGAAATCAAATTAAAGACAGGATAAATGAAAGATCTAACGCACAAGACAGAATGAAACAAACTAAAGAAATGAACAAACGAAAGACAGAATCAATGCAAGAGAACAAACAAAACACTAAACAAAAATCCAAAAGAAGAAAGCAAGTAAACGTAAAAGGACTGAATGAAAGATGAAACAAATAAAACAAAGACAAAATGAAAAGAACAACTGAAATGGACAAATGTAAAACAGGATGAACAAAAGAGAGCAAACGAAAAGATAAAATTAATAACCGCAAGTCCCAAAAAAGAAAGAAATGACGGAAAAAGAGAATGAACGAAAGAGATGAAACAAATGCAGGACAAACAAAAGAAACAAATGACAAATATGTAAATGCAAGACAAAAATAACAAAAGGTTGAATGAACAAGACAAAACGAAAATGCAGAAATGGACAAACGAATGAAAGAGAACAAACAAAAGATAAAACAAATCCAAAACAGTAACAGAAGCAAAAAAAGAAACAACTAATGAAAGATGAAACAAACGAAACAACAAACGAAAGATAAAATGAATAAATGCAAGACTGAAAATAAGAAACGACAGACAAATGAAAGAGAATCAATGAAAGATGAAACAAATAAAAAGGCAAACAAAAGAATGAACAAAACCAAAACAAGAACAAAGCAAAAGAAAGATGAAACAAATAAAACAAGAAATGAAAGAAAGACAGAATGAAAGAACAGAAACGAAAAACAGGATTAAAAAAAATGAAATGAGGAAGGAGGAAAGAGAGGGATGAGGTGAACGAGTGTAAACAATGGTTCCTGTCAGGCTGGTTATCCCTGATCTAGCCACCCTCAAATCAACACGGGATGTGTGTTTACACAGCTCGCTCACACACACACACACACACACACACACACACACACACACACACACACACACACACACACACACAGACACACAGACAACTGAAAGGTTGCAAATGCTGCCAAAATTAATTGATTGTGACAATCGTTTAAATCTAGTCGTCACTGGTCGTGTGTGTGTGTGTGTGTGTTTATATGCGGTTTCATCAGACATCATCTTGTGAGTTATTGAATATATTTTAGAGTGTGCATCAGCGTGTCCCGCGCCGCTTTTCACCCGTTCTGTTTCTGACGAGCTCGCTGCAGCGAACCCACCGCCAGAGAGAGTCCCGAACAAACGACTCTTTTGAACCGGATCTTTTCCGTGAATCGCCTGAAAAGAACTGAAGGTTTGAATCAGAGTCACTTTCTCAGCGAATCAGCCGTCACACATTTGAAAATAAGAGTCCCGTGTGTGTTTGGGGCGTCTTTATAATTAAAAGTCCCGTATTGTATAGCGCGTTTGTTCTTCTGGTGTTATTGATTGGGACTGGAGAAGCACATGATTGTGGTCTCTGAGTCGGGACAGTCCGACGAAGGCAATATTTAAAATGATTATATTATATATTTTGACAGGAGGTGCAGACTGATGCTCAAGAAGACAACACACTATATATGCACACTACACTTTATATATCTGATGTACATTCTGAAGAACAGCACGAAATAAAAACATTGATGAGACAAACGGGAACACAAACTAATCTTCCCAGCTATGTTTATTAAACCTCTGATTAATGCGTCTCAATGTTTCAGTTTATGAGTCAATGGCTTTTAGTCTGGAGCTCTGAATAATGAATCACATGCACACATGATGCATATAATGCATTGAGCTCTTGTGCATTAGTGACTGCAGCGTGTGTCTCTGTAACACTATGAAATCATATTAAATATATAATGACTTCTTCATTCCAATAGTCATGACACAGATGGACATAATATACTGTATATTCATAATTATTGTGTGCTACACGAGATACAGATCTCTCACACATTATGTAATGTTTGTTTATGACTATTATTATTATAAAGTCTTAGAAAATATATAAAATAATGGAGAATAAAAGGGGACCTAAAACGGATCCTTGTGGAACACCACTGTTAACTTGAAGAATAGATGAGTTATAATTTTATACTGAGACACATCGGGTTCGTTCAGAAAGATCGTTTTCAAACCATTTTAGAGCGATTTCATGATATTCATTGCTTCACTATGGAGGTATATGAGTGTGTGTGTATACAAGTGTGAAAGAGTGTGTGTGTGTGTGTGTGTGTGTATACGAGTGTGTGTATACGAGAGTGTGTGTGTGTGTGTGTATATACGAGTGTGAAAGAGTGTGAATACGAGTGTGTGTGTGCGTGAGAGTGTATATATATATATATATATGTATGTGAGTGTGTGTGTGTATATACACTCACCTAAAGGATTATTAGGAACACCATACTAATACTGTGTTTGACCCCCTTTCGCCTTCAGAACTGCCTTAATTCTACGTGGCATTGATTCAACAAGGTGCTGAAAGCATTCTTTAGAAATGTTGGCCCATATTGATAGGATAGCATCTTGCAGTTGATGGAGATTTGTGGGATGCACATCCAGGGCACGAAGCTCCCGTTCCACCACATCCCAAAGATGCTCTATTGGGTTGAGATCTGGTGACTGTGGGGGCCATTTTAGTACAGTGAACTCATTGTCATGTTCAAGAAACAAATTTGAAATGATTCGA
Organism: Moxostoma hubbsi; assembly: GCA_032164185.1. Classification (NCBI taxonomy): domain Eukaryota; kingdom Metazoa; phylum Chordata; class Actinopteri; order Cypriniformes; family Catostomidae; genus Moxostoma; species Moxostoma hubbsi. The sequence continues at coordinate 131,844 of JAVLUX010000226.1, forward strand.
GCTTTGTGACATGGTGCATTATCCTGCTGGAAGTAGCCATCAGAGGATGGGTACATGGTGGCCATAAAGGGATGGACATGGTCAGGAACAATGCTCAGGTAGGCCGTGGCATTTAAACGATGCCCAATTGGCACTAAGGGGCCTAAAGTGTGCCAAGAAAACATCCCCCACACCATTACACCACCACCACCAGCCTGCACAGTGGTAACAAGGCATGATGGATCCATGTTCTCATTCTGTTTACGCCAAATTCTGACTCTACCATCTGAATGTCTCAACAGAAATCGAGACTCATCAGACCAGGCAACATTTTTCCAGTCTTCAACTGTCCAATTTTGGTGAGCTCTTGCAAATTGTAGCCTCTTTTTCCTATTTGTAGTGGAGATGAGTGGTACCCGGTGGGGTCTTCTGCTGTTGTAGCCCATCCGCCTCAAGGTTGTGCGTGTTGTGGCTTCACAAATGCTTTGCTGCATACCTCGGTTGTAACGAGTGGTTATTTCAGTCAAAGTTGCTCTTCTATCAGCTTGAATCAGTCGGCCCATTCTCCTCTGACCTCTAGCATCAACAAGGCATTTTCGCCCACAGGACTGCCGCATACTGGATGTTTTTCCCTTTTCACACCATTCTTTGTAAACCCTAGAAATGGTTGTGCGTGAA
>JAVLUX010000226.1:135000-165000 GCA_032164185.1 Moxostoma hubbsi
CGTGTGTGTGTGCGTGAGTGCGTGGATGTGTGTGTGCGTGCGTGTGTGCGTGCGAGTGCGTGCATGTGTGTGTGCGTGAGTGCGCGCATGTGTGTGTGCGTGAGTGCGCGCATGTGTGTGTGCGTGAGTGCGCGCATGTGTGTGTGTGCACGTGTGCATATGTGTGAGTGCGTGAGTGCATATGTGTGTGTGTGTGCACGAGTGCATATGTGCGAGTGCGTGTGTGTATACTCACTGTTGGTTCACGTCTCCTTTTGACTTTGTTAATAAATCTCAGACACTGATTTTACTCGATAAAAATCACTTTCTGCAGGATTCTGTTGACAAACACAAACAAAAAAGATGATTGTACATGTGGTTTTAAAGCTCTACAGAGCCAAAGTAGAGTTTCTCAGGCCAAAACAGGTCTCAGAAGAACACTTGCACCTATCATACATTATATCAGTATTGAGTCCCAACACACTCACCGACACATCCTGAACGCTGCGATTTAAAGCAAATCTTTACTTGCCCTGACAACCTTTCAAAGATACCCACAATAAAAGAACACAATTACTCCTCAAGCATGACATTCCCAAACCCTTGGCACATGTTAACACTTTGTGTGCATGCTGTAAAACACAGAATAGTGCACGAACAGCTCGACTGCAATGATTGAGCGTCATCTCATCAGAGTGTGATGATGATGATTGTGTGATTCATGATTCATCATTAGATGTGCTGGAACGAGAGATCACAGTCTGTCTGCAGCGCTGAAGGAGAGACGGGTAGACAGACAGGTGGACAGAAGCGGAGACAGACGGCTCGTTATGGACACTCCGTTTGCCCAAATTTTGCCAGCAATGCTCAAAGCCATCACGGGAACTGTGTGAGCGAGAGTGACTATTTCCACAGTATGTTTACAGTGTGCAGCTGAATAGAAAAATGGATGCCACTTACCTAAACACGCAACATAATACAAGTTTCAATTTGACCACAGATGCACCAAATCTTCCCCTAAAAGTCAAACACGACATATTGGCAATATTGGGGGGGGGGGGGGGGGGGGCGCGATTGTAAATGAGAACGCCCACCACCTTGTGCCACCCCTCCGCAAGTTGCCACCCTGGGTGACTGCCCATGTCGCCCATGCCTAAATCCGCCACTGATGTCAAAAGTTTGATTTCACTCGTTCTTTGTTTCCAAAGACAAGATCCACGAGTCCATTTGTCATTTAATGTCTCTTTTAATAACCTTCCTGTTCTTTACACTCAGTTGTTGATTCAAAAACAACAACAAAAACAAACATTTAATTCTAAATCACACATGGATGCGCCAAAGATATTACGCACGTCTTCTTGTTCATATGTGCTCACTGGCTCATGTCTCTTAAAGATACAGTAACGATTAAGTGCATGTTCTACAGATCCTTTTCTAATTAAGAGGGAATTTCCTTTATAAATGAGAGAATTTAATTTATATGTAAGAAAAATGGACAATGAAGCCATATGAATCGAATTGAATACCCATCCCTAGGAAACACTTTACAATAAAGTTCCATTCGTTAACATTAATTAATGCATTCGTTAACTAACAATATTTTTATACATCATTTATTAATCATTGTTAATGTTAGTTAATATAAATACTATTATGCAAACTTAAAATGAACAAATGTTAACTAATACGACTTTTGATTTTAAAAATGTATTGAGAACTATCTTCCCCAAAGACAAATTGGAAGGATTTTGGGCATTTCACCCTTTACGGTGCACAATATAGTTAAAAGATTCAAGGAATCTGGTCAAATCTTGGTGTATAACGTCGAAAGACAAAACACACTTCTGAATGCGCCTAACGTCACTGTCTTAACAAACATCATTCATCTGTAATGATATCATGAACATGGGATTGGGATTACTTTAGTAACCTTTGTTACTCAACAGCACTCGCCGCTGCATCCACAGATGTAAGTTCAGACTTTACTATGTAAAGGAGAAGCCGTACATCATCACTGTCGACTTCTCTGGGCTCGTTCTCATCTTAGATGGGAAGTTGAACAGTGGAACAGTGTTTTTTGGTTTTATCGGCTCGAACCTCGACTGAGGTGGTACTAAAAAAGTATCAGGTACTATCCACAGTGGAAAACCCCAAAAAAGCGAGTCGAGTTGTACCGTGCAGTGGAAAAGCCCCATTAATGTTACTTGAATTGGTGCAATTTTAGGGCATTTTTATCTTAATACTGTGAAAAGTTTGGAAAATGTTAATAAAGCATAATTGTTACATTTTCTTTTCTTATCTTATCTTTTCTTTCACAAGAAGGAAAAAAAAGGTCCATTTTGACTGGGAAAGAAGTATATAGAGTCCAAATTCAGCACTTTCAAAATCTGTGATTAACCGAGATTAACTACAAAAATTATGTGATAATTCGTAATTAAAAAATTTAAATCAACTGATAGCACTTAATATATGTATATAATTTCACAAGATGAGGTTTATTTATGAGGAATTTAAAAAAAAACAAAAAAAAACTATAGGTCGACGTTACAAAAAAGCAACTATTGACAAGATTAATCTGTAAAACCGTATATCGATAAAACCGTATATCGATAAAACCGTATATCGGTGTACCTCTAGTAAACTTCTATTCTATGAACACTAGCACCAGTTTTCTGAAGTCACCAATGTTTTCTGATGATTATAAATCACTTATAGAAGTTCAGAGAGCCCCAGCAATGTGCACTGTGGGCAACGAGTCACACCGATGACATCATCATCTGTCTATTTCTAACCTCAAACCTCACAGAGACGATTACGCAAAAACGCCTCAGACAGAAATAAACTCCACAGTGACCTGAAAGAAATCCGACATAACTCAGTTTCACAACAGGCGCTTCACTCTAAGCAAACATCGTCCTCCACCTGCTCAATCCATCACTCACCGAACACAAAACCTGTTTGTATATCTGCCGTTAGAATCGTGGGAAAATACGCAAACCCGGAATTCTTTAAAAAGGTTTTAATACGATTCATTGATAAGACTGAAAAGGGAAAATGTTTCACACTTGTTGATAAACAGTTAGGATGTTTGGAGTGGTTGCCTGGACGTTGCTCTATGGTTGCTTAAGGATACTAAATGGTTGTTATAGTGTTGCTATATGGTTGCTAGGGCATTCTGGGTACTTATTGCGTTTTATTATCCACTGGGTGAAAATCACAAGATCACTTAGAAAAGTCAGACACGTTGAACTGTAGCTACCACTCAATGCGCCTATAAACCACTAGCATTACACATGGGCATTAGTCACAGTGATGCTTGCATTAATAAACAGCACTAATAGGCTTTGAGCGATATTACAGGGCAAAGTTGAGTAAATCATTTCTAAGTTTACGGCTTGTATTTCCTCTCTCCATTTTGATTAACAGGTCAGATCAGAGTTTGAAATGGATTTTGTCAGTGTAACTTACGTGTGCCGTGGCAGATGAGCGGGCATTCACGGTGAACTAAACGCAGCTTTGTTGTGGTTTGTCTTTTTTTCCCAGTTAGTAACAGTGTTTGGGTTTGGTCCAGCCTAACACACATCAGAGTGTGTGTGTGTGGGTGTGTGTGTGTGTGTGTGTGTGTGTGTGTGTGTGTTTCTCCGGTTGACTGGTTGTCCCACATGCTAATAGAAAAGGTTTTAAAATGCATCGGTTGAATCACTTTTTGATTAACTCATGGGAAACATGATGGGGCGCGCACACACACACACTTTAAGCCCTTGTAATTGGATCTAATTCAGTGGTATATAATAAACACAATTATTAAATCAAACATTCACAGAAATCTCACAACAGCACATTTTTTCCCCAAACATGGACATTTACAGAAAGTTGTCCAGATGACTTCCTGACAAACAACTCTGACAGTTATTAAACCACAGACTGAAAGACTCAGTCGGTCTGTTTTTATTGATCGATTTGTTTCTTGATCGATCTAAAATGTCTAAAATATTTTGGGAAAGTTTTATAAACAAAAAAAAAACAGTGCAAATGTTATATGGTTTTATATGTTATGGTTATATTACTATATTGAATCATGAACCTCATATTGTATATCGAACAGAATAATCTCAAATCAATACAATAATGCCCTAAATGTCAAAATATTACATATATATACATTTTTTTTATTTTTATTTTTTTTTAGCAAAATGCTCATTATAATTTCTCATCAATATAAAAGTACTTTTCTACACAATAGAAATGCTCAAAGTTTAAATAATAATAATTTCTGTATATGAAAAAAAAAAAAAATCACGAACAAATAATATTTCAACAATAGCGGGCTACATTCAGGCCGATCAGGTGCAGAACAACCAGCAGATCTGAACAAAACGTCCTGAATATTACATTTAATCATTCGTTTGTCATCATTATTATAATCAATTTTACTTTGTAAAAATACAGAAATTCTACATTCATTCATATTATATCAGGTAATAATTATTATTAGTAGTATATTAATATGAAATTGTATATATAATAATGATATGAGCTATCAATTACGAGTAAAATCATTGAGTTTACATTCATTTGTATAAGAAACGCTAAAAAGTTTACTGTCACTTTAAGAGTTCAACGAGCTCCTCGCAGCGTTCCGGTTCAGCGAACATCGTCAGATTAAAATTAATATTGATTTTTTTATCTGACTGTAAAGGACAGAAACATAATTAACACATATTATTCAATGAAAGAGGAGTTGCCGCCTCATCTTTGATGGACACACATTACACGGAGGAAATGATCCACTTTGAAGCACTTTTCATCAAAACAAGGTGATTTTCCAGGTATTCCAGTACTTACATTTCTAAAAGACAATTTCAAGCACTTTAAGGACCTCGTGTGAACCCTGTAAACACTGTAGAAACAAGTGAAGTCGTGGTGAAATCAAGCACTAGAGAGATGATGATGTTTGACGGGTTAATTCGTTTATTATCACATTTACAGAAAACAACGTTGCAGATTTCGAAACATTGAGTTTTGCCTCGACATGGTTCATCGATTTATTGTCCCATCCCTATTGTCTTATCAAACATATGTTATGTAAAAGTTTAACATTTAACTATAAATACGAACATTTTCCACTCACGTTTAACAAGCACAAATTGCCACATTTAGGGATGAACCGTTACTACAAAAAAAAAAAAAAAAAAAAAAAAAAAAAAAAAAATCGCATGCCGAAACGACACCTGATCATTTCGCTACCAATAACAGTTTGGTGGTGTTTCTGAGCAACTTTCAGTAATTAAAAACAAACACTAAAAGCACATTATTAACTCACCTTTACTGAACTCGGTTTTAGCTAAAGCGCTGCTTCATTCAGCTTTAGCTTTAAAAACAGCTAGTCATATTCCTTGCGGTGTGGAGCGTCGAGGTGATTCATCAAATGAGTGTTAAAAATGATAACTGCAGTTCTGCCTTATTAAATTCTAGCGGTGCAAAGCTCCTTTCATTGTCACCCAATTCAAAAGTAATTACACACAAGAGACCTTTAATATCTTTCAGTGTAATCCAATGATATCCAGATATGTTCAAGTGTGACTTGTGTCCAAACTCGATTTGGGGCCATTGTACATAATTCATCCAGAATGTTTATGGTCAGACAGCTTTCATTTATAGTCATGCATGCAGTCGTGCGATGTGTCCGACACAAGAAAACATCTGTACAAAGTTCTGTGACGGCGTCTTGAGGAATGCAGAAACATTCTGGGATCTGGGTGTGTCCGGGCGGGTGGGGCTGTGAACTCAGTTGGTGGCTGTCAGACAGAATATGCACCTTTGTGTGTGCGCGAGGGCGCGCGCGTGTGTGTGTGTGTGTGCGCTTGGGTGGGGTTGTTGAAGTGTTGTTCAATAGTTTTAAGAGGTGAAGGGCTTTCGGTTAAAACACACACTTTAAATTTCACTTCTGTTAAACACATCCCAGTGTACTTTGTGATTTCTTGTAAAAGTGGTGCAATTTACGGTTATCTCACGGTCAGGTCAGGCAGGCATTGAGATAATAAGAAAGCTGGTTTATAATTACCAAACCAACACTGATAAATACATTAAAACACTAAATAACCACCACAGAGTCTGTTAGATGTGTACAGATCTAGAGACCTTTCCTACCTGCAAAAACCTGATGTGGTTATTGTAAAAGTGTGAGTAATATTAACGTATTCATAAAACTCATAACGGATCCTTGTGCACATGAAGGTTGCCCTTTGACCTTTAGAACTTCATGTTTCAATTAAAGGTCAACTATCAAATTCTTCAGCCATTAGAAACCAACTAGTGCCTTTACAGTGCGAAAAAATACATATTTTTGTAATATTTTGCAGTAAATAAATATCCAAACATAAATATCTACTGCCCGAGAAGCAGAATGGAAGTCTAGTTTAACTAAATTGAATTTTCAATTGTTTTTTTTCTTGTTATAAGCTCGAATATTACTACATTTTGTTAGATTTCTCTGAAAACAATCTTCAAATTATTTTATGCAGAAGTCATTAAAAGCTTCGGTTTTGAAGATTAACAGGAAATACAACCCATTTTACTTCTATATCATGGCATATTTATGAATAAAACAGATATTCAACAAGACACACACACACACACACACACACACACACACACACACACACACACACACACACACACACACACACACACACACACACACACACACACACACACACACACACACACACACACACACACACACACACACACACAGGGATGCCTTAAGATCAATATTAGGCCACAAAATGGCAGAACAGAAACAGATTTCTCTAGAAACTCGTCAGTCAATCATTGTTTTGAGGAATGAAGGCGTTACAATGCTTGAAATTGCCAAAAAAAACTGCAGATTTAATATAATAAAAGGTGTAACTACAGTCTTCAAAGTCAAAGCACAACTGTCTCTAACAAGGACAGAAAGAGATGTGGAAGACCAGATGTACAACTAAACAAGAGAAGTACATCAGAGTCTCTAGTTTGAGAAATAGATGCCTCACATGTCCTCCGCTGACAGCTTCATTGAATTCTACCTGCTCAACACCAGTTTCATGTACAACAGTAAAGAGAAGACTCAGGGGTGCATTATGGGAAGAATTGCAAAGAAAAAGCCACTTTTTAAACAGAAACACAAAACACAAAATGAAAAGGTTCAAGTGGGCAAAGAAACACAGACATTGGACAACAGATAATTGGAAAAGTGCGTTACGGATCTAAACCGCATTGAGCTTTTGTGGGATCAGCTGGACTGTAAGGTGTGTGAGAAGTGCCCGACAAGACAGACACATCTATGGCAAGTGCTACAGGATGTGTGGGGTGAAAGGTCAAATGCTACAGGAAGTGTGGGGTGAAAGGTCACCCAAGTATCTGTACAAACTGACAGCTGGAATAACAAGAATCTGTAAATCTGTCATTGCTGTACATGGAGGATTTATTGCTGAGAACTCTTTGAAGTTAGTGAAGAACGTCTGACATTTTTAAAAAAAATTGTAATAGTCATTTTTCACATAATTAACAATTCATATATATATATATATATATATATATATATATATATATATATATATATATATATATATATATATATATATTCAAATAAAACACTTGTGTATTTCGGCCTTGTTTATAGTTAAAAGTCCCAAGTTAAGCAGCAAATCATTACGGTTATTATTGGAGTTTTTGTTGCACAATACGCTGCTTTTGGGATTTTATTCATTTTGGACTCTTGTAGACTCAAGGTCTTTGCCTTGGTCATTCTATAAATCGATTTTAAAAAACGATTAACCGATTAATCAGATATCGGCCTTTTCCACCATCTTGGTTATGGGTATCGGCAAAATCCACTATCGGTTGACCTCTGAAGTGTATCAACATGACAGGTGGTTTAAAAAAACAAGAGGGTTTGATGAAGCCAACAGAAACGCTGTTTTAGAAGCGGAGCAAGACATTACATTACATACTACTCAAAATCAGATTTGATTTCTTGATGTAAATCAGTGGTTGTGTTTGAAATCCCTCAGTGATAACCTGCATCTGACTGGCTGATGTCCAAAAACACTACTCATTCACTGGCCGCCTCTGTTGCCATGACAACATGACTCATTCCATTGGAATCCCCAGTAAAGTTCTTGCCTCCTGGACAAGTTCCAAACACACCCTGAGTGTTGTTGCTAGGAGACGGCAGATGCTGTAGCACAGTGAAATACAATGACCTTACTTCGTCTACAAGGTCAGACTTTCACGACATAGCAGAGAAAACCCAAGAACATCAAACTGAACTGACATTGTTCCTGGGTTTTTAAACACGGTAAACAACAGTATTTTGAATCTACACACAGACGACTGCATAAAAACTTTGAGCTAATCATTACCGAGAGAGTTTGAGTAAGAATACAAGATTAAGATAAGAGAATTTGATAAGTCTTACCCTACTGGACAAAAAGATCAGCTCATACAATCCTGACCAGGCTGGTTTTTTGAACATGGCTGCTGATTTGTTGCTTGTCCAAGATGGTCAACAAGTTCAAAACCAGGTCTGCCAGCTGGTAGTCCAGCTAACAGACCATCTAAAACAGCTTTGAACATGACAGCTGGTTTGGTGCTGGTCCAAGGTGGTCAACCTGCTCACAACCCTGATCAAAATTGACAAGTAGTTCAAAACCAGGTCTGCCAGCTGGTCGTCCAGCTAGCAGACCATCTAATCCAGCTTGGAACATTGTAGCTGGTTTGGTGCTGGTCCAAGGTGGTCCACCAGCTCTAACTAGCCTTACCCAAATAGCAAACTAGGTCAAACCCAGGTCTACCAGCTGGTTGTCTAGCTCATCAACCATCTAAACCAGCTTGGAACATTGTAGCTGGTTTGGTGCTGGTCCAAGGTGGTCCACCAGCTCTAACTAGCCTGACCCAAATAGCAACCTAGGTCAAACCCAGGTCTACCAGCTGGTTGTCTAGCTCATCAACCATCTAAACCAGCTTGGAACATTGTAGCTGGTTTGGTGCTGGTCCAAAGTGGTCCACCAGCTCTTACTAGCCCAACCAGTTCAAAACATTGTCAACCAGCTGGTAGTACAGCTAATAGTCCTTCTAAACAAGCTTGGAACACAGCAGATGGTTTGATGCGTCCATGGTGGTTTAACAGCTCTAGCTAATGTGCCCAAGATGGCTCAACTAGTCAAAACCAGGTCCACCAGCTTATAGTCCAGCTAATCGACCATTTAATACAGTTTGGAACATTGTAGCTAGTTTAGTGCTGGTCCCAGGTGGTATATGTCTCTTACTAGCTTGACACAGATCCAAACCAAGTCAACCATCTTTTAGTCCATCTAACAGGCAATCAAACCCAGATTGAAATATGGCAGCTGGTTTGTTGTATGTCCATAACGGTCTACCATCTCTAGCTAGCATGACCAAGATGGTCCAACTGATCGGAACCAGGTCGACCACCTTGTAGATCAGCTAAACAACAATCTACTTTAGACCACCCCGGAGCATTGTAGCTGGTTTGTTGCTGTTCCAAGGTGGTCTACCAGCTCTAATGAGTCTTACTAAAAAAAGAAACAGGTCCATCATATGGTAGTCCAGCTCATAAACCATTTAAACCAACTTGGGCCAGCTAATGGCCATGTACAACCAGTTAGCATCTGAAGCTAGAATTGGCTAGATGTTCCAGTAGGATTCAGATCTCTAGTTTGAGGAATTGTGCATAGTTTGACTGTATGAACCTACTTATTTTCCTCAAATAAAACAGATCAACTTGGCAGCAAATCCAGAAAACTCTGTACAAATTTGGCTTGATGTCAAACAGCTAATAAAAGCAAAGCTTGGGTGTTATAATGGGACTATGAGCACAGCTGGGAATTAGGCATTCGGGCCTTTTGTTAACATTCACAAGAGCTTCAGAACTAGTGCTTTTCTAGCATGTTCTGTTGTGTATCTCTGGGTACATATCTCCTGTTATGCCCTCATGCCCCTGACTGCACAATCAGTCAATGATTACTGAGAAAAGATCCCATTTTAGATGCAGTTCAGGCAATTGGAGAGATAGTGTGAGCTTTACCCATCAGCACTAACCAATAATCTGAATAGAAGACATATACACTTGGTTGATTAAGCTAATTGCTAGATGGTTACAAAATGCAAATTTAGGTTAGATTAGGTCATTTTGTCAAAGTATAACCACAAAACTGACGTGCCAACCGTGAGTTTCTGTAACGAGCACGTTTAGGATGGAGAGGTTTCGTTTGAGATCGTGCATCTAAATCCAGGTTTTCAAAGATGACAAATAGCTTGTTGACACTCGGGTTTAAACACTTGCATTAGGAACATGTCAGACTTGGATGACAAAACTTTAATACGACTGACTGAAAGTAATAATTCAAGCAAAACACACACAAAGAGAGACTTACTTCCAAAAGCACTAGGACACAAGGATGTATTGAAATGTCTAGACACCAGACAGACTTATTTAACGTGAACCGGATAACCAATGGCTCTTAGAAGTATTTGGACACGGTCATTGTGTTATATAACAACATATCCAACCAAACATATCACAAGCAACATTTCAAGCAAGTTTGTGAGGTCTGAAAAGATAAAACAATAGGTGTTAAGTGTTAAAAATGAAGGTTGAGAGTGAATGTGCTGAACTCCCCCTGTGTGAACATCATCTACTAACTACTGACTTAAGTGTCCAAATACTTTAACCAATATTTCTGATTAAAGGCAGTAATGATTGAGTTCAAAATGCATCAACTAGGCTAAAAATCCACTAGGCAAGCTGGTAGTCCATCTAAACCAGCTTGGAACATTGCAGCTGGTTGGTGCTGGTCCAAGGAGGTCAACCTGCTCACAACCCTTATCAAAATGGACAACTAGTTCAAAACCAGGTCTACCAGCTGGTAGTCTAGCTCATCAACCATCTTGGAACATTGTAGCTGGTTTGGTGCTGGTCCAAGGTGGTCCACCTGCTCTAACTAGCCTGACCCAAATAGCAATCTAGGTCAAACCCAGGTCTACCAGCTGGTAGTCTAGCTCATCAACCATCAAAACCAGCTTGGAACATTGTAGCTGGATTGATGCTGGTCTGAGGTGGTCCACCAGCTCTAACAAGCCTCACTCAAATAGCCAGTTAGGTTAAAACCAGATCCACCAGCTTGTTGTGCAGCTCATCAACCACTTAAACTAGCTTGAAGCATTGTAGCTGGTATGGTGCTGGTCCAAGGTGGTCCACCAGCTCTTACTAGCCCAACCACTTCAAAACAAGGTCAACCAGCTGGTAGTACAGCTAATAGTCCTTCTAAACAAGCTTGGAACATGGCAGATGGTTTGTTGCGACTTAAAGTGTCCAAATACTTTGTTATCCAATGTTTCTGACTGGCAATTAAAGGTAGCATCAACTAGGCTAAATGAAAGATCTGTTGACGTGGTTGAAACAGCATTTTTTAGCACATCAGCCAGTGCTGGACCCACCATCACGGTTACGTAAAGGTTGTTTGCTCGCATGTTGATGAACAGAGTGGATCTTTAACACGTTATCTAATCTACAGGGTTTACACGGTCATGGGAAACCTGGAAATAAAAGACTTTCAGGCCTGGAAAAGACCTAAAAATATATATATTTAAAATAAAATCGTTAAAACTCTGTCTAAAGGGCTAGAAACTCTGAATCACATCTGACAGACAGGGGGAGATATTCACCCACTCCTCAGAGAAAGTTACTTTGAAAAAGCCCAACAAACTCCATCCTAATTAGCCGTGATGTGGAGCTTAATTGTGCTGGAGACAGAAGCCAATCAAGAAGAAATAATTGGTGACCAAATATTGGGCGGTTGCCAAGTTGTGGGTTTGAGAGGCGCGCAGATCCTTCAGGGAGCCGCACAAATACCCGGCAACCGACTTCACATGCAAATCAGACAGGATGAAATGCAAGACACCAAAACAACAAGGAACAAGCAGGTGATCGAATTCAAAACACATACGGGCCACTGCAAAAAAAAGAAATGATTTTATCATCAATATTTGGGTCTTTCTTTTCAGTTAATATCTAAACATCCTTAAAGCGAAACCAAAAGTGTAAATGAACCTCATTTGTATTCTGTGAAAAAAAAATAATAATAAAAAAAAATAAAGGACATTTATCTTGTTTTTAAGGATGATTTTTGCTGGAAAAAAAGCACAAAAATACTGACCCCAGTCCACAAGCGTTTGGTAGATTTTCTGCATTAACTATTAAACATCAGCTTGTTTCTGGCAGACACAGAGAGTTAATGGCATTTTAGGTGTGGCCGTTAAAAAGGTACAGGGAACATCTAAAACTATTACATGTGAAACAGCCAAAGGCAACTCACAAATGAGCGAATGCGTCCAACAAATAATATTTAAATAAGGAGATTATGTCTGAAAAATGACCTATTGACATATCACAACATGACATTATTAGGCATGCTGACTGCATTTATTTATGTGTACACCAAATTAACCTTCAAATCTGGTGCAGAACTACATAATTGAAAGCATGCAATGGTCCGAGCATGTCACATGACCACTTTCTAAAATTCCCTGTATAAGAAAATCATTATAAATATTGAGCAGCATGCTCACTCCGCACAACACGTGAATTATGCAGAATAAGAACACATGCTACAGACCTCCACCCTCACTCACTGAAGACACCGTCCTGCACGCAGGAGAAGGTAAATGCAGCTGAACATACAGTAGCTCAGGTGGGACAGAGGGCTGGGCTCTTACGAACGCCCTAGGCAGTGTGCGCTCTCACTGCATAGTGTGGAATGACAGGCGTGTAATTAGACCGCATGAGCAAAGGCATTAAACAAATACCCTGTGCAAGCTGTAGACTCAATTATGAACAGTAGAATCATAATCAAATATATATAAAACTACACCCTCACATTAATTACTGTGGTGCTCTCAGATGGTAATACTACGCTACTGAATAATAAACATTTTCATATAACCATAATATTGACATGGTAATCCAAAGAATATTGTGCCGTTTCCATGGAACTAGTCCAAAAAAAGTTATGGTGTTGCCATTACACCTGTCCAAAAGCACGGTCTTACCGCAGTAAATGTCCAAAAGAACACAGTGTTACCATTACACCTGTCCAAAAGCACGGTCTTACCGCAGTAAATGTCCAAAAGAACACCGTGTTACCATTACACCTGTCCAAAAGCACGGTCTTACCGCAGTAAATGTCCAAAAGACAGTGTTACCATTACACCTGTCCAAAAGCACGGTCTTACCGCAGTAAATGTCCAAAAGACCACAGTGTTACCATTACACCTGTCCAAAAGCACGGTCTTACCGCAGTAAATGTCCAAAAGAACACCGTGTTACCATTACACCTGTCCAAAAGCACGGTCTTACCGCAGTAAATGTCCAAAAGAACACAGTGTTACCATTACACCTGTCCAAAAGCACGGTCTTACCGCAGTAAATGTCCAAAAGACACAGTGTTACCATTACACCTGTCCAAAAGCACGGTCTTACCGCAGTAAATGTCCAAAAGAACACCGTGTTACCATTACACCTGTCCAAAAGCACGGTCTTACCGCAGTAAATGTCCAAAAGACACAGTGTTACCATTACACCTGTCCAAAAGCACGGTCTTACCGCAGTAAATGTCCAAAAGACACAGTGTTACCATTACACCTGTCCAAAAGCACAGTCTTACCGCAGTAAATGTCCAAAAGAACACCGTGTTACCATTACACCTGTCCAAAAGCACGGTCTTACCACAGAAGTCAATTCGCTGCATGTTTGCCAGAACTCTCGATTATTTTTTGGTAAGTGAAGATAAGCATGTTGTGTTGTCTAATTATGAACCACACAAGAATGACAAACTCCTGAGATATTTTCTGAGGTTTCATGCTGGGCGTTTGTTTGTATATGTAAAGCGGCGGGCGAGACCTTCATTCTGAACATACCTTCACTGTATGTTCACAAGACTGTTAAAGGCATTCAGATGACAAATTATGGTAAATCTGAATATTTCATCACCTGACGTTGCATAACTCAGCGCTCTAAGAAGCATTACGTATTGTAACGCTATTGCATGATGGCAAGAATGGAATGTGTGCAATGTTAAATTGTCACAATGACACTTTCACCTCTGCAATGTTACATGGATGAGTCACTGTGTTTTTGAAATGGTCACCATGGCAACATCATGGAAAGTTTTAATAACAACAGACATGAGGTAAAGGCACATTAAACGTTATGAGCGATTGGCACATCAGACAATGTACAGGAGGGTGGTGCACATACCGGAGTGTTTGTCTTAATGATATCTGCATAAAAAAACTAACGAATTTCCCCAACGAATAAAAAAAAAAAAACTGAATAGCATTCCATGTTTCATACATCACTAACTTTCTCCTCCCGAGGTACATTCTGACAGACACTGTATGTTTATTGAGACTTCAAGTTGTCCAATCACATCTCAAGGTTGCCTTACATTTGATTAGACATCTAGAAATAGTGCAGAATCTTCTCAAAATACTAAAACTGTGTTTATTTCCAGGTTACATGAAAAAACTAAAATCCCAGATTTTCACCAAGGAAACATACGATAAACACGTTTCTCATCTGAAGTCAGCATTTAAAGCACTGTTGACACGACTGTTTATAATTTTGTTTAGCAGTTAAATATATTAATTTGTCAAAAATACCAGCGAGTCAAAGAAAATACACCCTCCTGAAATTGACCAACATTTTTCTTGCATTCTGCAATTATCCCGAGACAATAGAGCCACTCCTGCCGCTGTTGTAGTTGCTTTTGTTTTGGCGGTATGTGAACACCCAACACACCAGCACTCCAAAAACACTTTTACTAGTTCTGCTGGTCTGATGACCACCCTCTAGTGAAAAGAAGGAATCCGTCCTGGTAAATACCAAAGTAATCACAACTTTCACCTGTCAGGCAGATCGCATTCCTCTGAGCAATGATACTCATTCTGAGGATATCCTTTATACTGAGTCAGAGATCAGAAAGGACAAACATGCTACTTTGATTTATACCATAAAACTGAAGGATTAACATATTCATAGATCATTTGTATATTTCAAGGTATTAAGAATACCATCATTGTGGTATTAGCATCTAAAAATGGTATTACTTGGTATGGTAAATGGTATGTGTCCAAAATGGTAAAACTATGGTATTGCAATGGTACAGGGCCAAAAATCATGGCACATGTCAAAAAAATCATGGTATTGCAATGATACATGTCCAAAAATCATGACACATGTCCGAAACGCACGGTACTGTGACGGTACATGTCCAAAAATCATGGTACATGTCCAAAATCATGGTACTGTGACGGTACATGTCCAAAATCATGGTACTGTGACGGTACATGTCCAAAAATCATGGTACTGTGACGGTACATGTCCAAAAATCATGACACATGTCCGAAACGCACGGTACTGCGAGGGTTCATGTCCAAAATCATGGTACTGTGACGGTACATGTCCAAAAATCATGGTACATGTCCAAAATCATGGTACTGCGAGGGTTCATGTCCAAAATCATGGTACTGTGACGGTACATGTCCAAAAATCATGGTACATGTCCAAAATCATGGTACTGTGACGGTACATGTCCAAAATCATGGTACTGTGACGGTACATGTCCAAAAATCATGGTACATGTCCAAAATCATGGTACTGTGACGGTACATGTCCAAAAATCATGGTACATGTCCAAAAATCATGGTACTGTGATGGTACATGTCCAAAAATCATGGTACTGTGATGGTACATGTCCAAAAATCATGGTACATGTCCAAAATCATGGTACTGTGACGGTACATGCCCAAAAATCATGGTACATGTCCAAAATCATGGTACTGTGATGGTACATGTTCAAAAAATCATGGTACTGTGACGGTACATGTCCAAAATCATGGTACTGTGACGGTACATGTCCAAAATCATGGTACTGTGATGGTACATGTCCAAAATCATGGTACTGTGATGGTACATGTCCAAAAAATCATGGTACTGTGATGGTACATGTCCAAAAAATCATAGTACTGTGATGGTACATGTCCAAAAAATCATAGTACATGTCCAAAATCATGGTACTGTGACGGTACATGTCCAAAAATCATGGTACATGTCCAAAATCATGGTACTGTGATGGTACATGTCCAAAAAATCATGGTACATGTCCAAAATCATGGTACTGTGATGGTACATGTTCAAAAAATCATGGTACTGTGACGGTACATGTCCAAAATCATGGTACTGTGACGGTACATCTCCAAAATCATGGTACTGTGATGGTACATGTCCAAAATCATGGTACTGTGATGGTACATGTCCAAAATCATGGTACTGTGATGGTACATGTCCAAAATCATGGTACTGTGATGGTACATGTCCAAAATCATGGTACTGTGATGGTACATGTCCAAAATCATGGTACTGTGATGGTACATGTCCAAAATCATGGTACTGTGATGGTACATGTTCAAAAAATCATGGTACTGTGACGGTGCATGTCCAAAAATCATGGTATATTTTAAAAAAAACAACATAGAATTGGTATTGCATGTGCCCAGACATCATGGGCTCTTCACAATACATGTCTAAAAACTATTGTAGTAATGTGGTAAATGTTGGTAGTTTGTTTGGCGTTATTTCAAAGAGTCACACTGTCTCTCAGCTAACTTTCAATTCGCACGAGTATTTTCTTACTATTATTATTATTATTATTATTATTATTATTAATGACGTAAATTTGAGGAATTTCAGTCATATTTAGTGAAACTTTATAAACATCTGAAGCTAACAGCGGTTCACGTTACATGATGAATATTTCACCTGTCACACTTTGACCTTCTGATCACACACGACAGCTCAACTACACATTTCTGCAGAAGATCAAACACTCTCGAGACTTTCGTTTACCTTGTAAAGTTCGTCCCCAGTAAACAAGAGCATGAGATGAAGTGAGATGAATTACCGTTCAATCCGGATCACGATCTGTTTCCTCGCGTGTGTCGCAGGTGAATCTGAGCCCTCAGCGAGCGCGCGGTGACTTTGACACCTGGGCGGATCACCTGTGCAGGTCACAGGCCACACCTACACGGGTTTGAGTCACGCCCCCTATCAACTCCAGTCTGCATCCAGCAGCAGGGCAACAACGAGTTTACTGTGGTAATTCTGAGGCACAGCAGCGGATGTGATTCCTCACCATATTTGGGAATATTCTAGAGTTCACATGATACCAAAGAATTTGAGGAATTTTAAACGAGTTTATTGTTGTATCCTTTTATAGCAAATCCAGTCTGAGGCTCGAATGTTCTCCAAAACACATGATCAAATTATTATTAAAAATGCTAGAAATAAAGACTGTTTAAAATCTGTATGTCTCTCAACAGCTCGTGAGTTTAAGCACACAACACACAGATGAATATCGGGATGAAGTTCATGAGTGTCCAAAAACTCTCATAATGTTCAGAAAAACTGCCTGTGGCTGAACAAGCGGAAATTATACACTCAAATCCACCCCAAAAACATTATAAAGGAAAAACTTGCCAAATATACAATGGCAATCGTTCTCATTATTATTATTATTATTATTATTATTATTAGCTACAGTACATCTATAGAAGCTTGGCATTTGCCACCATATAAATAAATAAATAAATAAACAAATAAATAAATAAATAACATCTTAAAGTTTCTGGAAGCTTCTTACACTGCTTGAAGAAGATCCCATATTATTTTTTTATATTTGTTCGAGTAGAAACAATAACTACGGTTACTATGGTGATGCTACTTTATGGTGAATTATTGTGAGGGACACCATTAGGAGGGAATAATACAAATATGTGTTTACAAAACATTTACTTTCAGCATAATTGTACAAAAATGTTTAATATTTTGTCTGGATTTAAATTTTAACAAATTACTGACAAGCTTCCATTGTAAGTGTCTCACCGTGACCTCGAATCTTGCTATTTTTTAAAAGAAAAGTTGAGATTAATTTTTGTGGTAATCAATATTATGCCACAAATGCTTCTGATTGACCTTAATTTGTATTGAACATGGAATATTCCATTAATTGTGATTAGCTGTCATTAATAAATAAATAAATACATATATTAATTAATTAAATAAATACATAAATTAATTAATTAAATACATATATGAATAAATACATATATGAATAAATTAAATACATATATGAATAAATTAAATAAATACATATATTAATTAATTACATACATATATTAATTAATTAAATACATATATGAATAAATTAAATAAATAAATACATATATTAATTAATTAATTATATAAATACATATAGTATTTAATTCATTAATTAAATAAATATATTGATTGATTAATTAAATTCATATATAAATACATTCATTAATAAATAAATTAAATAAATACATATATGAATTGATCAATAAATTAAATAAATAAATATATTATTTAATCAATAAATTAAATTAATACATATATTAATTGATAAATTAAATAAATATATAAATACATTCATTAATTAATACATTAATACATAAATAAATTAATGTATTAATTAATTAATGTATTTATTAATAATGTATATATTCTGTTTTAAATTCACCTTCTTATCTAAAAAGTCTCCTTTTTATTTTCATTATTTAAACTTTTTAAGAGTCAGAACAGAACCACATTAACATGTCTGATTTGTAACATTGTATTATTGGAAGCACCTTGAATTATGTCAATATCATGGTACAGGTATATAAATACATAAACATTCAGATTCTGATTGAGTGGAACAGTGTTCAGAGTCATCATTAAATGTCAGTCATGTTTAATGTGTGTGTGTGTGTGTGTGTGTGTGTGATTTGTGCATGAAGCCATTAACTCAGGAATTTCTGCAATTGAGTTCCAGGGTGTGTGTGTGTCTGTGTGTGTGTGTGAGTGAGTGCAGATGAGTCAGACAGACAGACAGACATCAGTGACTGGCTGATGATGTCATTGCATAATTTAGAGTTTTTGGGAGCGTGTGACACACACCTAAAACTCACTTAATCTCGCAGATGACAGGTCACACAGTGAAAACGTGCGATTTGTGATGTCTTTAGAGGATGCATTGCAGATCCGGTGTTTTAATAATACAGAACTGACAAAGGGCCCCTTTAAGAGGATACTTGCACTTTAAAACTGACATTTTTGATTTTTACTAGGTACCAGAGAAGTCTTGAAAAGGTGGCTTTATTTGCTCTTTTTATATAATAACAATCTAAAATGAATGTCTGTTTGTTTACAAACTGCAGTAAAACATTTCCAGCACTATGGTTAATATGGTAAATTTAGGTAAGCTCTTTAAGAGTGACTAATGGTTTAAAACATCCCCATTTAGTGTTCTTACAATTCTTCCTTCTTTCTTTAACATTCACTTGGTATCCAAAAATTCTTTAAAATTAATTATTAAATTGCTTGACTATTTCAGCTTGTTATACAAAAAATGTCATATTTATGGCAAATTTTACCCACATGATAGTAAAACATCAGCAGCATTATGTTACTGTGGACAGTTTTTTTAAGGGAAGAATTTTTAAATGTTTTGTAGACATTTTGTAGTTTTTTATGATTAAACCCTAAAACCAAGAAAAGCTAATGAGAGTCAGGAGTTGGCAAACCTGGCATCCAATCAATGAAACAAGATTGTCGGTGTGGGTTGGAGCTACTTTGACTTATAAAAAGCACTCAAACGTTTTGAGTTTGCTATTCACAAGAAGCATCTGCTGATGTGGACCAAGAGATCTCAGATGACCTACAATCAAGAATTGTTGCTTTGCCTAAAGCTGGTAAGGGTTATAAAGTTATCTGGAAGAGTTTAGATATTCATCTGTCCACAGTGAGACAAACTGTCTATAAATGGAGATGATTTAGTACTATAGGTACTCTCTCTAGAAGTGGCCGTTAGATATTCATCTGTCCACAGTTAGACAAACTGTCTATAAATGGAGATGATTTAGTACTATAGGTACTCTCTCTAGAAGTGGCCGTTAGATATTCATCTGTACACAGTTAGACAAACTGTCTATAAATGGAGATGATTTAGTACTATAGGTACTCTCACTAGAAGTGTCCGTTAGATATTCATCTGTCCACAGTTAGACAAACTGTCTATAAATGGAGATGATTTAGTACTATAGGTACTCTCTCTAGAAGTGGCCGTTAGATATTCATCTGTCCACAGTTAGACAAACTGTCTATAAATGGAGATGATTTAGTACTATAGGTACTCTCTCTAGAAGTGGCCGTTAGATATTCATCTGTCCACAGTTAGACAAACTGTCTATAAATGGAGATGATTTAGTCCTATAGGTACTCTCACTAGAAGTGTCCGTTAGATATTCATCCGTTCACAGTTAGACAAACTGTCTATAAATGGAGATGATTTAGTACTATAGGTACTCTCTCTAGAAGTGTCCGTTAGATATTCATCTGTCCACAGTTGGACAAACTGTCTATAAATGGAGATGATTTAGTACTATAGGTACTCTCACTAGAAGTGTCCGTTAGATATTCATCTGTCCACAGTTAGACAAACTGTCTATAAATGGAGATGATTTAGTACTATAGGTACTCTCTCTAGAAGTGGCCGTTAGATATTCATCTGTTCACAGTGAGACAAACTGTCTATAAATGGAGATGATTTAGTACTATAGGTACTCTCACTAGAAGTGGCCGTTAGATATTCATCCGTTCACAGTTAGACAAACTGTCTATAAATGGAGATGATTTAGTACTATAGGTACTCTCACTAGAAGTGGCCGTTAGATATTCATCTGTCCACAGTTAGACAAACTGTCTATAAATGGAGATGGTTTAGTACTATAGGTACTCTCACTAGAATTGGCCGTACAGTCAAGATGACTCAAAGGGAACACAGAGAATGCTCAATGAGGTACCCAAGAGTGACCGATAAAGATTTGAAGGAATCATCAGAACTGGTGAACATCTCTGTTCATGAGTCTACTGTACAGAAAACATTAAACAGGTATGTGTTCATGGCAGGACATCATGAAGGAAGCCGCTGCTTTCCAACAGAAACATTCCTGCATGCCTGAAGTTTGCCAAAGACCACCTTGACGCGCCACAACGCTACTGGGAAAATGTTTTGTGGACTGATGAAACTAAGGTTGAATTGTTTGGGAAGAACATGCAGCACTACGTATGGCATAAACAGGGTACTTCATACCAACATGAAAACATCATCCCATCTGTGAAGTACGATGGAGGGAGCATCATGATTTGGGGCTGCTTTGCTGCTTTGGCAGCAAATTTACATTTTGGGGTGTCCCAGTCAGAGCCCAGATCTTAACCCAATAGAGATGCTGTGGAATGACCTCAAGAGAGCCGTTCCCACCAGACTGAGCTGAAGCAGTTCTGTAAGGAAGAATGATCCCAAATTCCTTCGGATCGTTGTGCAGGTTTAATCCGCGGCGACCGGAAACACTTGATTGAGGTTATTGCTGCCAAAGCAGGATCAACCAGTTATTAAATCCAAGGGTTCACTTACTTTTCCACATCCCTGTTAATGTTTAATGGGATGTGTTTGATAAAAACATAAAGGATTATAATAGTTGTGTGTTGTTAGTTTAAGCACATTGTGTTTGTCTATACCTGATGTGATCACATTTCATGATTAATTAAAGCTGCAAGCAGTGATGAACGGACCCTTTCTCCCCGGTGCCCATTGGGGCTGCGGTGCCAGGGGAATGTCACTCCAATTTTTTAGCATTCTTTAGCACTTAAATGTTGTTAAGAGTGTATCACAGTGTAAAACATGTCATTTCCGTTTCCCAGTAGGTGGCGCTATGACTATAACTGAATATAGGCATGTAGATGTATTCAGGCCAGCATTCTTATCAAACATGTGAAGTTGGCTGACTTCCTGTTGGGTTTAGGGAATGGGTCCCAGAGACCTTTTTGTAGATATTGGCATGTTACACACGTGTACCAATTTTGGTAAGTTTATAGGTGCTGCTATCGAGCCATTTTGCCTCACCTAATTCTCAAACCCATATAAGATGTTCATTTTCACCACTTCTGATACATGTGCAAAGTTTCATGTGTTTTGAGTATGTTTAGGCCCTCAAAAATATAATAAGCGCCCAGAAGAACAATAGCGTCCTCGCACCATCGGTGCTTGGGTCCTAATCAATGAAGAAAACCAGCTAATTCCAAAGGGTTCACATACTTTTTCTCACCTCTGTTTATTCGGTTCCCTCCATTACATTGATCAGTGAGTATCAGATAATTCTGGGAAACCACCTCAAATTTGGCTCCATTTGTCAAAAAGCTACACTCAAATGTTCTGAAAATGGCCCATTTATTGCTACAGAGCGTCATGAACATGATGACATCACTGAGTAACTACAGGACGAGAAACTACAGGGGATGATGGAAGATGAACGTCGGAGGGAATGACACTCCTGCACAAAACCCGTTCAGATGCTTTCAGACAAAACACAACAACAATTATAACAACTAAAATAAAATATGAATAAACGACACCACACGAGACAGGAGACATGAGACAGGAGAGACGAGACATGAGACAGGAGACATAAGACATGAGATATGAGACAGGAGATAGGAGACACAAGACAGGAGACTGGAGACATGAGATATGAGACAGGAGACATGAGACAGGAGAGAGGAGACACGAGACAGGAGATAGGAGACACGAGACAGGAGACACGAGACATGAGATATGAGACAGGAGACACGAGACAGGAGATAGGAGACACGAGATAGGAGACAGGAGACAGGAGACATGAGACAGGAGACACGAAACAGGAGATATGAGACAAGAGACACAAGACAGGAGATAGGAGACATGAGACACGAGACAGGAGACACGAGACAGAAGACATGAGACATGAGATACGAGATAGAAGACACGACACAGGAGACATGAGACATGAGACACGAGACAGGAGACACGAGACATGAGACAGGAGACATGAGACACGAGACATGAGACAGGAGACAGGAGACATGAGACACGAGATAGAAGACACGAGACAGGAGACATGAGACAGGAGACATGAGACACGAGACAGGAGACATGAGACAGGAGACATGAGACACGAGACAGGAGACACGAGACAGGAGACATGAGACAGGAGACACGAGACACGAGACGCGAGACAGGAGACATGAGACAGGAGACATGAGATACGAGACAGGAGACACGAGACGTGAGACAGGAGACACGAGACATGAGACATGAAACATGAGACTTGAGACACGAGATGTAACTGTGTGTTAGCTTGAGTTTTGAACCGCTGTTTCTGATTGGACGACACACCGATGTCCATCTCAACAAATCCCGCACAGCTTCGTCTCATAAACACACTGAATAAAAACATCTTTAAATAGTAAAATAAAGAAACAAACTTTAACTTTGATTGACTGCAGATAAAGGAACACATGTACATGTTTTTGTAGTTTTCTCTTATTTCATCAATAGTATTATTGGAATAACAGGATTCCTCTGCATATAATAGTTGTAATTTTGTCTGTTTATTCTACTCGTCTATTATAGTAAAATTGCTCTAGACAAGAGAAGCTTTATAACAAATCTCCAGGCACTGGGACGTTGTGATTCTGATTACGGTCCATTTTATCTTCACTAGTAACATTAAAAGGCCACAGTTCATATATGCTGAACATAACATGCCTGTAAGACTCTGAAAAACATGTTAAAACACAGGAAATGCAGCACATTACTTTATCCTTTATATTAAGTAAAGTATTTATACTTTATATACTGCTTTATCCATCCCTTACAAAACTTTATAATTGTTTTACTCCAGTAAATACAGTTGATAGCAATTGCAGTAACACCAGAGTAACCACAAAATGTATGTTTTTTACTACAGTAACCATATTTTTACCATGATGTCTGTATAAACACGGTATAGCACCGGAAAAACAAAACTAAGGTAAATCAAAACCATTCTGCCAAATAACAACCAAAACATGGTTATCCCTAATTGTTTTACTACAGCAAATATGGTTGAATTATAAAAATTACATGTTTTTTTACTAAAGCAACCATATTTAAACCTTGATGTTTGTAGAAAAAAAATTGTAGTACAAAGAAACCAATATTATCGTAGTAAAAATCATGATAATTTTGCCAAAAACAAACAAACAAACAAACAAAAACATGGTTAGTTTTACTATACTAACACAGTAGTAAATTTGTAGTACATTCATACCACGCACACACGCACGCACACACACACACACACACACACACACACACACACACACACACACACACAACACGCACACACACACACACACACACAGAGACACACACACACACACATACACTCACACTCACACACACACACACACACACACACACTCACACACACACACACTCACACACACACACACACACACACACACTCACACACACACACACACACACACACACACACACACTCAGAAACACACACATACTCACACACACACACTCACTCACACACATAGTCACACACACACACACTCACACATACTCACACACACACACACAACACGCACGCACATACACACACACACACACACACACACAACACACACAAACAAACACACACACACACACACACACAGAGACAGACACACACACACACACACAGAGACACACACACACACATACACTCACACACACACTCACACACACACACACACACACACACACACTCACACACACACACACACTCACACACACACACACACACACACACACACACACACACTCACCCACACACATAGTCACACACCCACACACACACACACACACTCACACACACACACACACACACACACTCACACATACTCACACTCACACACACACACACACACACACACACACACACACTCACACACACACTCACACACACACACACACACTCACACATACTCACACACACACACACACACACACACACACATTCTTTTTGACAGAATTATTATGATTTGTATTACCATAGTTTTGATTTCCCTGTATTACTGATGCCTTAACTGGGAACATCATGCTTCCAATCCGGTGCAAAACCATTTAAGAGAATAAATTCCCTCCCTGTCCTCAAAGAGGCTCCGTAACATTGTATGTGTAGTGATGTAAGTGTGTGTGTGTTTCCTCATGATTTCCAGCAGTATGTGTGTGTGTGTGTGCATACAGCACTAATGTACGACCCCCTAAACAACCCGCACATCTGCTAAACTCTTGTGCTTGATGAACACTTTGAGAAATGAGCAAAGACCAGTTGAGCGTTGCTGTTTGCATCAAATAATCTTTATGTCACAAACCTCTATCGGAGGAGCACTGAAATCAACAGTTTTAGAGAACACTGCCCAGAGTCTGATTCTAACGATGGAAACGAGATCGCTTACAGTTCAGTTCTGCATTTGACTAAAAAAAAAATCAGTTAATAAAAGCAATAACAAGTATGTACATTATGAACAACCAATAGGAAAACAGCATCTTTTTCCACGGCGATCATCGTCGTCGTTAAACCGGCTACTACAACATGATGGCACAAGGAGAGAATTAGTCAAACATCTTAAGCACTGGCAAAATACAACTTCAGATGTTGCGAATTTACTGAAAGACAAGTACACGATCATGTGTGAAGCAAAAGTACAGATGTACGGCACTTTTCAATACAATTAGTTGGAGTGTTGTCGTTCGGCGTTACAGTAACGCACCTGCAAAAAAAACACAAAAATAAGAGTATAAAAATGCACGACATTTTGCATTTCTGAGCGGCGAATGCGCCGTAGTCTCGAAACATCGCCACTCAGCGTTTCCACAACTAATCTTCTTCCCAAAGTGACGAGGGAAATGAAAATCGGATTGTTGACACACATTAACGTTATCCACGTAATTAGCGTTCGCCAGTAAACATCCCAGAAAAACATTGTTTTTAACTCTGCTTGTCACTTCTATTTACATAAAAATACAATTAAAAATGACATGTAATGGTGAAATGAGAGAATTATCATATAGCTTTGACTCCCGACCCCACCCGCACGTTTTACAAAAAGAAAAATGTTCCCAGAAATATAAACATAAACATAAACATAAACATAATTTTTTTTTGTTTGTTTTTTTTTTGCTTTTGACCTCACTACATTTTCAATGTGACACATTTCAACACACAATTCATATATTTTTTTTTTGCCTTATATAACAAAGAAAGACCCCCCCCCCCCCCACCCCCCCCACCCAAAAAAAAAAAAACAGGATACAATGTTTTTTTTTCTTCCTAAACACAAAGTAACAACAGCCTACATGTAAAAATATAACTTTTACATACACAATTTCAAAATAACGGTAAGTTTGCGTTTGTTGCGTACAGTTCCCAAATGTCCGTGTTTCTCTGGATGACACGTCGGTCCTGCGGAGGCGTCGGCGCAACCGCGACGAACTCACGAAAAACTTCGCAACAGAGTCATGTCTCTTGGAACGTCTCTGCTCAAGCTTTACGGAAAGAAGAAACGTCCTCGTGGACTTTCGACGGAATGCAATCGACACCTCTCTTTATATACTGTATATATTTCTACATTTAAATATATGTCGATTTACTAATAGACTTTTTTTTTTGTTGTTGTCCAGTTTCAGTGCCTCGATTGCGTCGATTAAAACCCCTGCGCGGACTCGTTCGTTATTTTATTTTAAAATCTTTTTTTTTTTTTTTTTTTTTGGAGGACAGAGAAACCAGTACAGACAAAGAATAAGAGATAAAAAAAGAGCCATTTTTTTTTTACACGTATAACCACACATTTGTACTGAGGACTACAGCGGCTCAACAGCAAGCCAGTGTTCAGAAAAGCCGATAGCTATAATACAAAGCTCAATAACGCGTCGTAACGTCGACAGGTGGGCGGGGCTGTGGGCGGGGCCACAAGGGGCTGGACACACCTTCTAATTACATATAGGCATTACAGTACATTAAATACAGTTTATCCAAAAAAATACTTTTTTTACCTTTTTAACTTTTCGTTTTTTTTTAAATTCCAGGCCGTCAAAAGCCCGACTGCATAGACCCTAACGACTAACATCCTAAGCTTGCATCCTAGAAAGTTCTGATCATGTTCTCCTCGGTTTTGCGTGATGATATGAGCTCTAAAAGGCACATTGGTTGAAGTGTAGTTATGTTAAAATTGCATCGTCAGGGTGCGGATGGGGTTTAGTAGAGCAGATGGCTAGAGTAGGGCAGAAAACGAATAAATTAAACGTGGAATGAGCTGGCGGCGCTTACAACCGCTATCTTCTGCTATATGTGGCGTGGTGGCTTTCTTAAAGCATGGCGTGATTGCTCTTAACCTATAAAGTGACCTTGGGGAGGTTTTTGGAAAATGAGCCCAGACCTGATTGACCCTGGTGAAGGAGCGGCCTCGAAATATTCATTAGCTGCTGGTTACAACAGATTTTACTCTTCAAAACCACATTTTCGGTTGCTAAGCACACAACAATAACATCATTATTGCAAAGGTCTGAACTATTTTTCAATACTGTTGTTGATTAAAATCCCGCCTCTCTCTCTCTCTCTCACTCTCTCTCTCTCGATCCGATCTCTACATGGACTGATTCAGAGATTCGTAAATCTATTCTTCCGCTTTGACTTCCGTGTGGAATTCCGTGAGGCACAGTTGCAAAAGTTCCACAGTGTGGATGAGATTGCCATTAAACTCAGAGAGCTGCTCGCGACACCTCCAAAAGCTGCTGCAACAACATCGTGATATGTTTGAAGGACCCCCCCCCCCCCGCCACCCCCCCCCCCCCTTTCCGTCGGCGCGTTGCGAATCTTTTCGTACGGTCGTTAAAACGTCTTGTTTTTGAACGGGGAATGCTCGGAGGAAGAGATGCACGCCGGTCCCGCGTGATTCTCCGTAATTTACAGTAAATCCGTCCGGGTTGGCGTAGCGCGGGAAGTGGAACACGTGGGGGTTGGTCGTTTGGGTGGAGGTTTGATTTGATTCGTTGATTGTTTGACTGACGTTCAGGGGCACAGGTGATGTTGTCAAAGGAAGTGATCGCTCATCATTTTGATGAATTCTGGCAGCTTTGACCTGAAAGAT
The DNA here is from genome assembly GCA_032164185.1 of Moxostoma hubbsi. Taxonomy (NCBI): domain Eukaryota; kingdom Metazoa; phylum Chordata; class Actinopteri; order Cypriniformes; family Catostomidae; genus Moxostoma; species Moxostoma hubbsi. The sequence goes on from JAVLUX010000226.1 coordinate 163,166, forward strand.
GGACAGAGAGAGACGACGTTAATATAGTATTAGAACAAAAGTACAAGAACGATCAGTGACACTTCATTAATCATGGAGAAATGTCCAAATCATATTTCACCCAAATGTATTAAAAGATAAAAATAAGAAATAAAATTTTTGCTTATGGAAAATGAAGCCTATTTTAGGGGAATCGGACATTATTTTCATGACAGTTACACTCCAGCGTGTTTTCGCTTATAACGACACGGAACATAAAATATCACATATTATTACTTTCAATCGAGTCCACACACAAGATAATCAGATGTATAGATCATTAGATAATCCACATGAAGCACAATGTTACATATGACCACCAGGAGATGGCGCCAAATACATGACACAGACTCAATGATGACTCAAATGACACAGAATGAAACTCATTTGTTGTATTGAGGGGTCTGAGTATCTGGGTATCAAGTATTGACGCTGACTATCACACATGCAGTTGTGAGTTTAAATCCAGTGCATGCTGAGTGACTCCAGCCAGGTCTCCTTAGCAACCAAATTGACCCGGTTGCTAGGAAGGGTAGAGTCACATGGGGTAACCTCCTCGTGGTGGTGATTAGTGGTTCTCTCAATGGGGCGTGTGGTGAGTTGTGTGTGGATCGTGGAGAGTAGCATGAGTCTCCACATGCTGTGAGTCTCCGCGGTGTCATGCGCAACGAGTCACGTGATCAGATGCGCGGATTGACGGTCTCAGAAGCGGAGGCAACTGAGACTTGTGCTCCGCCACACGGATTGAGGCGAGTAACTGCGCTACCACAAGGACCTGCTAAGTAGTGGGAATTTGGGTATTCCAAACTGGGAGAAAAGGGGATAAAAGTAAATAAATGATGCCTCGAATGACACAGAATGAAACTCATTCTGTGAAATCTCATGACTAAAATCATGTCTGCATGCTATGCAAACCTTTAGTCATTGTTGTGTTTGCATGTGTAATCAGTTCTTATGTACAATTATTATCTTTTATTTGTTTGGAGATGTTTTTGGACACTTGGATTCATAATTTTTGTAATGTTGTAACGTTTGATCGCTTTGTCGGATCAACACAAAATAAAAAAAATAAATAAAAAAAGTAAATTTTTGGATCCATTTTTTTTGTGAATTTTTCAGCAGTTTCTTAGGCTGAGAGTCTCATGATTTATAATAATATATCTTTAAAAATGTGAAAATCACAACGCTAAAAATCAAAATTGTCCTAAATGTAAGCTTCATTTCTCTTTATGAAAAATATATATTTTTTGCATTGATTAGGTGTTTAATATGACCAGGACATAATGTGTAAAAATCTAAATCTAAACTAAAAAATATATATTATACATTTAATTCAGTACAAATAATACTACCATAAAGTATACTTATAATCGTACTTTACAGTTAATATTTACAGTTATAATAATAATAATAATAATAATAATAGATACTTATTCACATTACAGTAAGCTTCTGAGAAATGGGCAGAAATGTGTTTAATTTTCATGTAAATGCTAAAAATCGTAAAATCCTACAGAAAAAAAAAAAAAATCCAAAATTTAAAGGCTTCATTTTCTTTATGCAAAGTATAATTTCGTTATTTTTTCTTTTGATTATTGAGGTGTAATATGACCTGGAGGTCTTGACAGCCTTTAAACATTTTTGAGGAAAAATCTTCATCCATAAATATTAAGTTACGCATAATACTAATTTAATAAATAAATAAATAACTTTTTACTTTCTGTACTATTTACCTCTATAAATGTAATCCTTTCTGTTGTCTAATGATGTAAAACAATCTATTTATTATTTACCTACAGAGAACATTTCTGGTTTAA
>JAVLUX010000226.1:170000-177500 GCA_032164185.1 Moxostoma hubbsi
GCATCCATGCACAACTCACCACACGCCCCACCGAGAGCGAGAACCACATTATAGTGACCACGATGAGGTTACCCCATGTGACTCTACCTTCCCTAGCAACCGGGCCAATTTGGTTGCTAAGGAGACCTGACTGGAGTCACTCACCACACGCCCCATTGAGAGCGAGAACCACATTACAGTGACCATGAGGAGGTTACCCCATGTGGACTCTACCCTCCCTAGCAACCGGGCCGATTTGGTTGCTAAGGAGACCCGGCTGGAGTCACTCAACACACCCTGGATTCAAACTAGCAAACTAGTGAACTCCAGGGGTGATAGCCAGCGTCTTTACGACTGAGAACAATTAGTCGATTAGTAGTAGTGCAATGTCCAATATAACGCTATTGCACTTAATATTACAATGGTACATGTCCAAAATAATAATAATATTGCATAGTACAATGACACTATAATGCCTTGGTACTTTCCCCAAAAACACAATATAATTACAGAACATGGCCAAAAAGTTTATATTAGCATGTTACATGGCTTAAAAACACGCTATGATGATGTCACCGCGGTACGTGTTCTAATAAAACCCAAGATAATACCATTTAAAACAATAACAAACTACATCAGTATTTATGACCAAAACCAAATATCCAAAGATATGATATTGTCATGGTGCTTGGCCAGACAGATTACATTAGCATATTACATGACTTGAAACATGACATTACGATGGTACCTGTAGACAAACAAACACGATATTCCCATTTAAAAACAGGATATCAGCATAGTACAATTTCCCAAAATATCATATTGTCATGGTCCTTGCCCACGATATCATTACGACTACGACACATGGCCAAAAAGAGTATTTCAGCATGCTACATGGCTAAAAACATGCTATTACCATGTTACAATATCCACAAATATAACATAGCCAGGGCGCTTTTTCCAAAGGCAGTATTTCTGTCCATGTTCCAGCATGACAAACCGCAGGCTGCTAAATCTTGATAAATTACTCCTGGATGCCATTCACAAACAATCATTTTTAGTTATTTATTATGTTCTTTTTCATATTTTATAGCATTCAGCACCTCATTAACTGTTTGGCTGAGAGAGGAAAGCGCTTGCCAAGAAATCCGTTCAGAGAGCGAGTGTTCAGCTTTAAACGAGTCTGGAGTTTTGATGCCTCACTTCCCAGGTCATATACAATTTCCTTTTACATATTCATATTTGGAATAAAGCGCTTGATTTAACGCACTCATAATTGTTCACACATTAGGCTGGGGGCCGGCCAGCGGCGGGGACGCACGAAACATTATGCCAACGCTGGCTGTTGTTTCAGCTTTTATAAAGCGAAATATGGGAGCAGGATTTCTCAACCAAACGGATTATTCACGAGCGGATGAGCTGAAAACTGCCTATATTGACTGCGGATGTGCAGTTCACTTGCAGGATACTTTAAAGTCACTTCGAGCTTTGTGTCAAGTTTACAATGAGGTTTTTGCCAAATGTTATGTACTATTAAAGTCTGGGAAACCGGCAAAAATGAGCATAAAATCCCCAAAACATTAGCTGGACGGTCTGACGAGACGGTCCAAGATTTTCCTTGAGCTTTTTTTAGAGTAATTTTACTGAGGTTTACTAAAAAAGATCGATATCTACCCAAGTAAAGGTTTATAGAGAAGCGTCTAGAAATGTGCATGTCGTTTAATTCCCATTTTCTTCCAGGCATGGAAATCTTCTGTATGATCATCTGTGTTGTGTGTGTGTTGATGCTCTAAAATGGCGGAATGCCACGGAGGAGGGGAGGGATGTTGGCATTGTGCCTGTTCTATGCCCACATTGTGCCAGCCTGCTCTGTGTGTGTGTGTGTGTGTGTGTCAGGTTTTGCCTACATTGACCAAATGTCCCCACATGGAGAGTAAAAGCTGAATTCTCTTCCATTGTGAGAAGCAGCGAAGAAAACGTCTTGATGTGAGGATTCAGAAAGTGTGTGTGTGTGTGTGTGTGTGTGTGTCACTCACCCCTGTAAGGGTCGGAATGGCTAAGGTCGGGGGATGTGGCCGACTGCACAGGAAGTTGCGGTCCTGGAACCTGACTGGCCACGATAGAATGACCGCTCCTCAGACCAACACCATCCTCACGATGAGCTCCCACCTGAAGAGAGAGAGAGACGGTTACAGAAAACATCTCTCGGTGACATCTGCTGTACCACTGATGACCAACAGAAGGCGCCGTCCACCTTCACAACAGAGACTCAAATAAACACCTCCATTTTACATCCTCTCTTTCTCTCTCAGACTCCCATTCTACTCGATCTACATCTGCTGTATGTAGTTTGTATACTGTGCACAGTATATGAATTTACTGCATGCATGGAATACATAATTACAAATAATAAGTATATATATATATATATATATATATATATATATATATATATATATATATAGATAGATAGATAGATAGATAGATAGATAGATAGATACATATCTATATATTTTGTTTCCTCCCCAATTTGGAATGGCCAATTCCCAAAGCGCTCCAAGTCCTCGTGGTGGTGTAGTGACTCGCCTCAATCCGGGTGGCGGAGGACGAATCTCAGTTGCCTCCGCGTCTGACACCGTCAATCCGCGCATCTTATCATGTGACTTGTTGAGCGTGCATCCACGGAGTTAAGCAGTGATAAGACAAAAAGTGGCTTTATATGCATTGTTTATTTGCATATTATTGCACACAAGCCAATCATTGACCTACATTTCACAGCAATCCATTTCACAAGTGAATTCGTCAATCAGCCTGAGATTTATAATAAGGGCTTGTTTAAGGACCCGTCAATGTACACCTGCGTCAGACATGAGCGTCTCATCATAAACATATGGTTGCTGTGTCAAGTTAAACACATTTCGAGATCCCTAAAGCTGTTTTTAATGTAAGATTGTCTCCTCGTGTTGTGCTGTCTGCTGAAGGGACGGTTTGCTCTCTGTATAAGCTGCTCGTTGCCTATACAGCTGAAGTTGCGCTTACTGCCCCCTGGAGGAAACAGCTGGTACGTCACACTTGAATTACGGTCTGTTTTTAAAAAATATATAATTAATCGCACTAAATGAACACGCTAAATCGACAGCCCTAGTAAATATTTGAAGTAGGGTTGTGAGCCGTACCGTATAATGCAGAATCGTCCCGTATTTAAGAGAGGAAAATTGTGTTGCGTATGAAATCCATATGGGACGTCGTTTGTCCCATATTTTAGCATCTAAGAGAAACTGCTGAGAATGCTTCACAAACTGAGAGAAATGGACCTGAAACACACACCTTTGAGTTGTGTGAGATATCGCCATTTTTGCCTCCATCCGCACTAAGTGTGTCTCAAAGGAAACAAAAGGTCCCGTATCTAAAGCTGGAATGTCCCGTATTTGGCAGGTAGAAAGCTGGCATCATCAACATCATATACATCGATTGAATGTGGTATTTGTACATTTTTAAAAAGCTAAAATGTGATTAATTTAATGAAGAAATTAATCAATTTACAAAATAATAATAAGATAATAATCTTACTTTTTAGTCAAAAAAGCAGCGTAATGCATTACATTTGAAATTCTTGTAATCAGATTACAGTTACTGACTTTTAATTCATTTAATTACTTTTATTTGTAATATATCATTTATATAGAACGCATGAATTATGGCCCTGTAATGAGAAACGCGAGGTGCTGAGTGTGTGAACGAGGAAGAGTAGAGACATTATTTTGAATTTGTTGAGCAGAAAAATGTTTTAGAAAGTAACTTAAAAGTAAAATAATTATCTATCTGTCTGTCTGTCTGTCTGTCTGTCTGTCTGTCTGTCTATCTATCTATCTATCTATCTATCTATCTGTCAATTTTTATTTGTATAGCGCCTTTCACAACACACATCGTTTCAAAGCAGCTTTACAGAAGTTCAGCATTAACAGACGATAAAAATGTAATGTCTATAAAGTCGATAAATCATCATCATTGTGCAGGGCTCCAAACTGCGACTAAAAATGGTCGCATTTGCGACCAAATAAATTTATTTGCGAGTGTAATTTCTGTCAAGGTCGCCATTGGCGACAGTAAAAATTTACTCCCTTTGATTTTAAAATTTGCATTACATTTCCCGAGATACATTACAAAAGTTTATATCAAAGAAATAGCGGGGAAAACGGAGTTCATTGCAGGAACTAACCATTTCAAAAAAGAGACTGTTAGAAAACACGGTGACAGTAACGAGCATAAAAAATGCACGTGATCACATAATTGCGAAGAATGCTCCACAGACTACACTGTTAGCGAGCTGCGGGACGAAAAGGAATGGAAGGAGTTAAAAATGGTAATATTTGGCGCCTGTTTTTCCCCCTATAAGAGCCAGTGGCTCCTTAATTGATTTTTTGTTTGGAGCCCTGTTGTGGAATTAGATAAGATATGATTCTTTATAGTGTTTAAAAATAATCAAATAATAATGTATTAATAACCCCTGTAATATCTGTCTGTCTGTCTGTCTGTCTGTATATCTATCTATCTATCTATCTATCTATCTATCTATCTATCTATCTATCTGTCTGTCTGTCTGTCTGTCTGTCTGTCTGTCTGTCTGTCTGTCTATCTGTCTGTCTGTCTGTCTGTCTGTCTGTCTGTCTGTCTATCTATCTATCTATCTATCTAACTGTCTGTCTGTCTGTCTGTCTATCTGTCTGTCTGTATATCTATTTGTCTATCTATCTATCTATCTATCTATCTATCTATCTATCTATCTGTCTGTCTGTCTGTCTGTCTGTCTGTCTGTCTGTCTGTCTGTCTATCTATCTGTCTGTCTGTCTGTCTGTCTGTCTGTATATCTATTTGTCTATCTATCTATCTATCTATCTATCTATCTATCTATCTATCTATCTATCTATCTGTCTGTCTGTCTGTCTGTCTGTCTGTCTATCTATCTATCTATCTATCTATCTATCTATCTATCTATCTATCTGTCTGTATATCTATTTGTCTATCTATCTATCTATCTATCTATCTATCTATCTATCTATCTATCTATCTATCTATCTATCTATCTATCTATCTATCTATCTGTCTGTCTGTCTGTCTGTCTGTCTGTCTATCTATCTGTCTGTCTGTCTGTATATCTATTTGTCTATCTATCTATCTATCTATCTATCTATCTATCTATCTATCTATCTATCTATCTATCTATCTATCTGTCTGTCTGTCTGTCTGTCTGTCTGTCTGTCTGTATATCTATTTGTCTATCTATCTATCTATCTATCTATCTATCTATCTATCTATCTATCTATCTATCTATCTATCTACTGTATCTATCTGTCTGTCTGTCTGTCTGTCTATCTATCCATCTATCTGTCTGTCTGTCTGTCTGTCTATCTATTTGTCTATCTATCTATCTATCTATCTATCTATCTATCTATCTATCTATCTATCTATCTATCTATCTATCTATCTATCTATCTATCTATCTGTCTGCCTATCTATCTATCTGTCTGTATATCTATTTGTCTATCTGTCTATCTAACAGTCTCTTTTTTGAAATGGTTAGTTCCTGCAATGAACTCCGTTTTCCCCGCTATTTCTTTGATATAAACTTTTGTAATGTATCTCGGGAAATGTAATGCAAATTTTAAAATCAAAAGGGAGTAAACTTTTACTGTCGCCAATGGCGACCTTGACAGAAATTACACTCGCAAATAAATTTATTTGGTCACAAATGCGACCATTTTTAGTCGCAGTTTGGAGCCCTGCACAAGGATGATGATTTATCGACTTTATAGACATTACATTTTTATCGTCTGTTAATGCTGAACTTCTGTAAAGCTGCTTTGAAACGATGTGTGTTGTGAAAGGCGCTATACAAATAAAATTGACTTGACTTGACTTGACTTGACTCTATCTGTCTATCTATCTATCTATCTATCTATCTATCTATCTATCTATCTGTCTATCTGTCTATCTATCTATCTATCTATCTATCTATCTATCTATCTATCTATCTATCTATCTGTCTGTCTTTTAGTATATTAGTATATTAATAGTATATTATTGTCTATTAGTATATAGTGATATACAGTATATATCCATCCCCGGTTGCATTATCATGTCAAAAGTCAATGGCAATTATTTCACCAATGTGTCCATAAAGAGCTTTTATCACTGCATACTGTTTCATATCCAATAATATAGTATGTACTGTATACTGCCCTGTATTCATCAAGAAGTAAGCTAGTATTTAATCAAGTATTTTTTTATTTTTTTTATAATAGTATTTGACATAGTATGCAACAACACACATTTTAAACAGTAGTATGCTACACTGTCACATGACCTCGTTAAATTGCATATTTAATAAGTTAGTGGCTTCCATTTCGGAAATAAATATGTTTATTTGCCATTTAACATCTAGTTTTGTTAAAAAAAAATATTTTGGTAGAGTGACCAAATAATATGTCGAAATCATCCGTGTATTCCATGCATACTGATAATGTACATGCATACTGCATACTGTAGAAGTACTGTATGCTAGTTCTGTACAGTAGCATGCTATACTGATCACAGCCAAAATCTTTCTCCAGCTTTCTAATAATTTTTCCTCTGCTGGTGGAAACAGTGAATTTATTCAGGCAGGTAAAATCCAAAATAATGTCCCATGGTGCTTAGTGGCGAGTGAGCTGCGTCTCACCCATCTGTCTGCTATCACGTTCACCAACACAACTGACAATTATCTTAATGCCCATATGCTTAATTGTGGGCTCCCTAATTCCCTGGATAATACACACACATCCAGCAGGAACTGTGAATTGGCACAAGTTTCCTTCTCAGAGTCGCTCGCTCCGTGTTTTAAGAACACAATCTGAAGAATGGCTCTCGCTCTCTCTCTCACTCTCTCTCTCTCTCTCTCTCTCTCTCTCTCTCGCTGTAATTCCGGTTAATCCAATGACAGTGTGGCTTGGTTTGATTTAAATATCAGAAAATGTCACAGAGAGACAGAGCTCTAAGCGTGCACTATTGCTCATCTTCCATCATTCTTTAAGCCCCAAATGCAGAATGGCTTCTGGCTGTGGGTACAAGCGTCTGCCGTACATATTTAATAAAGGTTTTATATTTATAAACTAAAGTAAATTACGAGTCTGATGAGGTCTCTCGCTGTGGAGACGATCCCCCAGAGCGCCGCTGTCAAACATGCCACCGTAAATCACGTCGAGAGAGGACGAGAGATTCTGGGTCAGAGGTTTCTTTATTGTTTTACGGAATGTCTGCAGTGAAATCTTGCTCAATTCTGCCAAACTGTATTTTTGTGTTCTTAAGTTCATGTCTGTTTTCGGTTATCTATATGCTCTCATAGTGTTTAACAGTTGGTAACGATAACAGTAAAGTTTCACGATTCTCATTAGCAATTTCGATATCACAGAAAAAATGCTATGCTAATATGCTACACTATAGCATGTTTCCTTCGAGTGTTTCTCAATTAAGTAATTGTTGCTT
>JAVLUX010000226.1:187500-207500 GCA_032164185.1 Moxostoma hubbsi
ATTATCTGACCCATATGTGAAGAAGATCTGATTAAAACTTAAAGACAAGTTTTCTAGATCAAATTAATAACAGAGGGGAAATATATGTTTTTTCTAGGCCATCCAGTTTAAAAGATAATAGCAGAAAAATAAGTGTAACTTTGAACTGTTGGTGGCGCTAGAGAAACTGAGCCAGAGACATTAAAATTGGTACCAGTTATGTTAAGACCTGTCCCAATAACTGTGCCAAACTTCAATACTTTTTACCAAGTTGTTCTATGGTCAGTCAAACTCCAATTGCGATGGAATTAGATTTATACAAAAAAAGATCTTACCCATATTTTGAAGAAGATCTGATTAAAATGTAGAAAAAGCTTTCTTGATAAAATTCAAATAGAGGCATATCTCATTTGTTTCAAGGCCATTGGGTTTGAAACGTCTAAGCAGAAAAAAAAATGTAACTTTGAAATGTTAGTGGCACTAGAGTAACTGAGATAGAGACCCCAAAATTGGTACCAGTAATATTAAGACTCGTCCTAATAAGTGTGCCAAATTTCAGATCTTTTTACCAATCAGTTCTAGGGCTATCAGACTCAAACTGTGAAGGGATTCGCTTTAAAAAGAAAACTAATCAAAACAGATCAGTATAAATACAGGTTATTTACAGAAAAATACCTCATTGGAAATAGTCCAGGAAGTATGCTTTTCTGAACATTATGGTATATTTTTGAAGACTTACAAACTATTCTATATATGTGTGTGTGTGTGTGTGTGTGTGTGTGTGTGTGTGTGTGTGTGTGTGTGTGTGTGTGTGTGTGTGTGTGTGTGTGTGTGTGTGTGTGTGTGTGTTAAGTTTCGAGTGGCTCTCTCTCATCATGTGAGCACCTGTTTTCTCCATGAGCTCAGTTCTGTGCCCACAGACTTCAGACTTAAAGCAAAACACAGCAGCAAATTTGAGCCAGCTGTTTCTCCAGAAAGAGAGAGAGAGAGAGAGAGAGAGAGAGAGAGAGAGAGACGTCTACATCCCCCGGCGGAGTACAGCGCGCACACACATTCAAGGCAAAATCCTAACTTCCTGTTTCAAATTGAAATGTAATCACATGTGCTTTCATGTGTTAAAGGGACAGTTCACTCAGTTCACAGTTAAAATTCAGTCATTGTTTACTCACCCCTGTGTTGTTCTAACACTATATGACTTTCTTTGTTTTTCTGAACACAAAGGGTGAAATTGTGAATAAATGTTGTGCTCAGTGATGTCATACAATGGGAGTTTATGGTGACCACCTTTTCAAGCTTCAAAAGGAAACAAAAGTATCATTCAGAAGTCTAATTAATTATTCATGAGACTCGTGATTGTTATGAAAGCACACAATAAGATTTGATGAGAAACTGAAACCGAATTTCTCACCAAACCGTATCAAAAGCTTTAATATCAATCATGACTGCGATGTTTAATGAATTCAGTGGGTTGTTTTAAACATGATGCGTTCAATCATGTTGAGTCTGGAGTCGCAGTGGGCTGTTCATGTAGAAATGTGATTTAAGACCAAAATACACTTCTGACTCTTTTGTGACGAATTATATTTTTATTTTCAGCTTGTAAAGCATGTAAATGTTATCGCCATATTCAAAGTATTGAAGCTTTAATATAGCGCTCTCCCCGTGATCTTTAGAGCTCATAGAATTATAATAAGCCTCCGCCACCCTTACCCATTTACCCGCCTCTTCATTTCTGACGTGATATTATCAAGCTTCCCAAGGAGAACTTTTTCCTTGCGGTAATTTCCTCAACTAGAACCTCTTGTCTACTAAAGTTTTTGTTTCTTTTATTTTCCTCCCATGTCAAATTAAAAGTTATCAAATGGTCAATCCTCCTACGACAGCACATCTCGTGCACTTTACATTCAAAAAAATCATCGGGAGGTGCTAGCAATAACAAAAGATACATTTATTGTTACGATTTGCCAATGTTGAAGTATTGCATTTGTTGTAGGCTATTAGACAAGGCAACTCCATGAGCAGGATGATCAGACAATGTCTTTTTATTCTTCATTTTTTCCTTAAGATCATTTCGGTGAATCCGGCCCCTGGGCGGTTACCTAAAGTTCTAGTTTTATTTTTTGAAGTCTAGGTTAAAAGTTTTAAACTGCACATTCTGGGTTAAAGTTGCTCGGCAGATATGAGCAAAGAAATGCTTTTGTTTGTGTGTAAAGTGTGAGTATCAGAGAAACATCGGCCCTTTATACTCTTTCTCTCCTGCTGTCTCTTTATTCTCTCCAGCTGTCTGAAGCTTTATGGATTGTTTCAAGTCTTAAAAAAAACCTTAAATATGGAAAATATTACCAGCTTCATGCCTGATGTTTAAAGTCTCCCCCCGCTCTCTCTGTTATTTCCTGTCTTTAGTTCTCTGTCGAGCAGATCATATGAAACAGTCAACGCCACTACCCACAATCCTCTGACCTGACCAATAACAAGTGTCCAGCGCCAGAAATATACAGAAAAAATATCAATCCAAACAGAAATTATAAGGCCTAGCACATCAGTGACATTCTGACAAACATCTACCAAAAGTCAAATAGAAAGAAAGTCAAAAGGTAAACAAGGACACAGCAATTTTGTCGACTACTTTTCAGCATAAAAGCAACTTTGAACTGTTGGTGGCGCTAGAGGAACTGAGCCAGAGACATCAAAATTGGTACCAGTAATGTTAAGACCTGTCCCAATAACTGTGCCAAACTTCAATACTTTTTACCAAACTTTACTATGGGTTGTCAGACTCCAAGTATTATAGTTATACAAAAATTACCTGTCCCAAATTTGGAGAAGATCTGATTAAAACTGTAGGACAAATTCTAAAAGAAACTCTTGATCAAATTTGAAACAGGGGAAAATCTAGTTTGTTCATAGTTTTGTATCATTAGTTATAAACATAAAAATAAGTGCAACTTTGAACTAATGGTGGAGCCAGTAATGTTCAGACCCATTCTAATAAGTTTACCAAACTACACAACTTTTTACCAAATGGTTCTATGGGCTGTGAGACTACAATTGGAATTAGAGTTATAAAAACAATTATCTAACCCATATGTGAAGAAGATCTGATTAAAACTTAAAGACAAGTTTTCTAGATCAAATTAATAACAGAGGGGAAATATATGTTTTTTCTAGGCCATCCAGTTTAAAAGATAATAGCAGAAAAATAAGTGTAACTTTGAACTGTTGGTGGCGCTAGAGAAACTGAGCCAGAGACATTAAAATTGGTACCAGTTATGTTAAGACCTGTCCCAATAACTGTGCCAAACTTCAATACTTTTTACCAAGTTGTTCTATGGTCAGTCAAACTCCAATTGCGATGGAATTAGATTTATACAAAAAAAGATCTTACCCATATTTTGAAGAAGATCTGATTAAAATGTAGAAAAAGCTTTCTTGATAAAATTCAAATAGAGGCATATCTCATTTGTTTCAAGGCCATTGGGTTTGAAACGTCTAAGCAGAAAACAAAGTGTAACTTTGAAATGTTAGTGGCACTAGAGTAACTGAGATAGAGACCCCAAAATTGGTACCAGTAATATTAAGACTCGTCCTAATAAGTGTGCCAAATTTCAGATCTTTTTACCAATCAGTTCTAGGGCTATCAGACTCAAACTGTGAAGGGATTCGCTTTAAAATGAAAACTAATAGATACAACAGATCAGTATAAATACACCTTATATACCTTATCCACCAGAAAAAGCAGCTTAATGGCAGTTGAGAGAGAGAAAGAAATGTATCTGACTTGATTTATTATCATTATTCCAGGCCATGTGTCCTGAGAGAGGTCAGAGGTCATGGTTTTTCACTGCAGTTCTTACCATGAGCGAATGTCTGTTGCCAGGCAGCAGTGCTGAACTGTACCCGCCGCTCAGGCCACTCATTGCCCCGTTATGAGAGTGCGAGGGATTCATCAGTCCGTGCATGTCCGCATGAGCGCCGGGCATCACTGTGGATGGGCCGACTGCATGACTGCGCAACACGTGAATTGCGTCATCCAATCGCTCCAACCTGTCCTCGATACGACTTTGCTACGCAATGAAAAAGAGAAAACATCAAACTTCATGCAAACATATTGTTTTCTTTACTGAAGGATTAATTTAAGACTATTACTGCATCCATCCTTCCAACCATCCAACCAAACATCCATCCATCATCCATCCATCCATCCAACCATCCATCCATCCATCCATCCAACCAACCAACCAACCAACCATCCATCCCTTCATCCATCCATCCATCCATCCATCCATCCATCCATCCATCCATTCATCCAACCATCCATCCATCCATTGTTCCATCCATTCATCCATCATTTCATCCATCCATTCATCCATCCATTGTTCCATCCATCCATCCATCCAACCAACAAACCATCCAACCATCCATCCGTCATTCCTTCCATCCATCCATCCATTGTTCCATCCTTTCATCCATCATTTCATCCATCCATCCATCCATCCATCCATCCATCCATCCATCCATCCGTCCGTCCATCCATCCAACCATCATCCATCCTTCCATCCATCCATCGTTCCATCCATCCAACCATCCACCCATCCATCCATCATTCCGTCCATCCATCCACCCATCCATTCATCCATCCATCATTCCATCCATCCATCCATCCATCCATCCATCCATCCAACCATCATCCATCCATCCATTGTTCCATCCATCCAACCATCCACCCATCCATCCATCCATTGTTCCATCCATTCATCCATCCATCCATCCATCCATTGTTCCATCCATTCATCCATCATTTCATCCACCCATATAACCATCCATTCATCATTCCGTCCATCCATCCATCCATCCATCCATCCATCCATCCATTGTGCCATCTAACCATCCATCCATCCATCCATCCATCCATCCATACCCCTAGTCAAATAAAAAAGGTGTCCTCTTTTCGGAAAACCAGAATATGGTCACCCTAGATTACCACAGTACATTTCTTAAAAAGTTTACAGATGATTTTCTTAAATCTAAACAGAATTCACAGGATTACAGTTTTGAGAATTTTGTTGGATGATCAGGTCAGTATCTCTTACCAGCGAGTGCAGAGGCGGCTCGTAACTCGGGGATGACGCCCCCTGACCGTTTCTCGACCAAACGGCCGAACTAGCAGCTAGAGGGAAGAAATTAAAAACATGATCACTGAGGAATCATTTACAGCAGATACTGATCACAAACTAGCTATAAACAAGTAGACAGTTTAATGAACTTTAACTAACCCAGCAAGAGTTTCTTCTATTAACTCCAGCTATAACAGACATTCATTAGCTGCTTCAACTACGGACAGTTTTCTCTGTTCAGGTCACGAACGAGCAACAGTTTGAAGAGAATCACACTGAGCAATTGTGTTTAATTTTAAAGCAAGTATAATTGTGTTATAGATTGCTAACTGAATAATAACACATTTGGTTTAACATTTGAAGGAAACTCTATCGCCCTCTTGAGCCCAGAGGTTTAACGCAAGTGAAGTATGGCCAAGCATTCAAGCACTCAGTCCAGGCCAATTAGCCGTCATTCACTTGCTGGAATAAATAATCCTGTCTTCCTCTTTGTTGTTCTGTTTTCTTTTGTGGCATTCTTTACATCTAGCTGAGATCTGAAGGCGTAAAGCTCATCAGCTGGTGGCTCTTCACCTGTCTGCGTCCGCGCCACCCTCTCATTAAGTATATTATGGCTAATTAAGTTGTGTTTTTATTATTTACAGAAACAAGCATTTCACACGGGTTCCCTGTCTTATTAAACCTAATTTTCAAATGCTGATTAGCATATAATTACCACCACATTTATGTGCAAATACATTTCACATGTATCCACGCCGTCGCCAATATATATATAACGAGCAATCGTTCCTTAGTTACCTCACATGTTTAAGTTTAAATATACATCTTCAGTTTCACATTTTATCGCTTTCGGTCTAATTAATTTGGCACTTAAATAAAAACCAATTAGGTGTCGGTCGTTTTCTATTTAATCTCTTAATGACTCGATAATACTCTAATCACGACTACCTGAAGTGCATTTAGCAACGTATGGTACAAGATAATCAACATATGAAAGCTTTCCGGCTCAGTAGTCATGAGTTTCCTCGGGAACGTTCAGAGAGATAAACTTGACCTTCAATTTCCAGTGAGATGAATGACCAACACGTAGTTCATCCAACCATTTTTACACAAAACTTTATACAAAATAACTTTATTTCAGAGTTATAAAACAACCAGTGTTCCCACTCCTTTCAAGGCACAGTTTTCCAGGATATGATGTGCCTAACGGGTATAATATATAAGCAAAAACACACGAGAGCTCATGATATATTGTGGTTATTGAATGGTTATATTTCCTGAATTCATTACATATATTCATATTGAAGCACGCAGCACATGCAGACAACATATTTAATTAAATCGCAGCTTTTTGCAGTGTAATAAACACACTTGGACAAGCCATTTTTATTTGTTTATTTGGGCTTTCAAATTAGGGATGTGCAAAACTACCAGTTTTCATTATCGACTAGTCAATGGGTTGTCTGAACCACTAGTCGACTAGTCAATGGGTTGTCTGAACGACTATTCGACTAGTCAATGGGTTGTCTGAACGACTAGTCGACTAGTCAATGGGTTGTCTGAACGACTAGTCGACTAGTCAATGGGTTGTCTGAACGACTAGTCGACTAGTCAATGGGTTGTCTGAACGACTAGTCGTCTAGTCAATGGCTTGTCTGAACGACTAGTCGACTAGTCAATGGGTTGTCTGAACGACTAGTCGACTAGTCAATGGGTTGTCTGAACGACTAGTCGACTAGTCAATGGGTTGTCTGAACGACTAGTCGACTAGTCAATGGGTTGTCTGAACGACTAGTCGACTAGTCAATGGGTTGTCTGAATGACTAGTCGACTAGTCAATGGGTTGTCTGAAGGACTAGTCAACTAGTCAATGGGTTGTCTGAACGACTAGTCGACTAGTCAATGGGTTGTTTGAACGACTAGTCGACTAGTCAATGGGTTGTTTGAACGACTAGTCGACTAGTCAATGGGATGTCTGAACGACTAGTCGACTAGTCAAAGGGTTGTCTGAACGACTAGTCGACTAGTCAATGGGTTGTCTGAAGGACTAATCGACTAGACAATGGGTTGTCTGAACGACTAGTCGACTAGTCAATGGGTTGTCTGAACGACTAGTCGACTAGTCAATGGGATGTCTGAACGACTAGTCGACTAGTCAAAGGGATGTCTGAATGACTAGTCGACTAGTCAATGGGTTGTCTGAACGACTAGTTGACTAGTCAATGGGTTGTCTGAACGACTAGTCGACTAGTCAATGGGTTGTCTGAACGACTAGTCAATGGGTTGTCTGAACGACTAGTTGACTAGTCAATGGGTTGTCTGAACGACTAGTCAATGGGATGTCTGAACGACTAGTCGACTAGTCAATGGGATGTCTGAACGACTAGTCGACTAGTCAATGGGTTGTCTGAATGACTAGTCGACTAGTCAATGGGTTGTCTGAACGACTAGTCGACTAGTCAATGGGTTGTCTGAATGACTAGTCGACTAGTCAATGGGTTGTCTGAACGACTAGTCGACTAGTCAATGGGTTGTCTGAACAACTAGTCGACTAGTCAATGGGTTGTCTGAACGACTAGTCAATGGGTTGTCTGAACGACTAGTCGACTAGTCAATGGGTTGTCTGAAAGACTAGTCAATGGGTTGTCTGAACGACTAGTTGACTAGTCAATGGGTTGTCTGAACGACTAGTCAATGGGTTGTCTGAATGACTAGTCGACTAGTCAATGGGTTGTCTGAACGACTAGTCGACTAGTCAATGGGTTGTCTGAATGACTAGTCGACTACTCAATGGGTTGTCTGAACGACTAGTTGACTAGTCAATGGGTTGTCTGAACGACTAGTCGACGGGTTGTCTGAACGACTAGTCGACTAGTCAATGGGATATCTGAATGACTAGTCGACTAGTCAATGGGTTGTCTGAAGGACTAGTCGACTAGTCGACTAGTCGACTAGTCAATGGGATATCTGAATGACTAGTCGACTAGTCAATGGGTTGTCTGAAGGACTAGTCGACTAGTCAACTAGTCAATGGGTTGTCTGAACGACTAGACGACTAGTCAATGGGTTGTCTGAACGACTAGTCGACTAGTCAATGGGTTGTCTGAACGACTAGACGACTAGTCAATGGGTTGTCTGAATGACTAGTCGACTAGTCAATGGGTTGTCTGAACGACTAGTCGACTAGTCAATGGGTTGTCTGAACGACTAGTTAACTAGTCCGTGTTAAGGAACCAATTGAGGTATATTTAGGCTCTAAATGCGCGATAAGCTAAAAATTAGCTGGTGCGTTATGCAGAATGAACCACAAAACGGCGTCGCGATATGCCGAAGAGGACAGCGAACTGCCCCCCAACTCAACAACGTTTGGGACAGTTGCTATGTAAACTCCCGGGCCAATTTCTCTTCCCAGTCCACACCTGGACGACTAGAAGTAGTCATATCCATGTAAATTAACTTTAAAGCCGCACCTAAATCTTGTTTTAGTGCTGCGGTTGATTGACAGGTTGAACTTTCAACCTAGAAGTCCTTGGTTTCACCAGACTCGCGTTTTCATTAATCGTGTGAGTTGAATCACCTTCTACTGATTGGTCAACTTCAGGTAGATCGCCAAATCGGCTCGTTCAACCGCACACACCTCACGAATTCAAGCCGACAGCGCCCAGATTATCAGCAGGTCATGAGCCACTCGGCTCCAATGTGGCACACTACTGATTGTCGCATGATGCGTATAGTATCACATACTATTTTTTAAATGATAGTAGTCAGTATACAGTAAAGTATTCAGTGTAGCAGGAACTATAGTGTAATACAGATGACTAACATAAATGCAATGTGCTTAAAAATCTGTCGAGCATAAACACACACAAAATATCTTACCTGTGAGTGAGGGGGGTGATCCCACAGGGGTGGAGGGGTTTGATGAGAAGCTGTTATTGGTGTGGTCGGGGGAATAGATCTAAAATAACAACAAGCAGGCAGTCATGATAAACCAGAACGCACACAACATCACAATGCTTCATATGAATGTTTAAACATGTTCAGTGAAACTCCCTCAGGAATGAACGCATTTATCCGTGTGTATATGATTTGTCATTCCCGTGTTGTGGAAAGATTCTGCTGGCTGGGTCGTTTCTTTTAGGGTCAACATGAAATCAAAAAGGTTTTTATTTACTTTCTTAATAAATGTCTCGAGTCTTATTGTGCATAATTCATCAAAATGTAAATGTAACTTTCTCCACCACTGAAACAACTTTCCTTTCCGCTGATGTAATCAAGGCCGTTATGGGCGGGGACACATAATATTTATTGCAGGTTCAATACAAGTGAAGCTCAATCGAAAACATTTGTGGCATAATGTTAATTATAATGGCAAAAAAATGGACTTGTCCCTGGAACAAGGAATATTCTGTTACATTTTTACCATCCAATCAAATCCCACCAGATACAGTGAAGTCCCGCTCTAGATTATTTCCTGCTGAATATTCTTTCACTCGGAAATGTTTCACAAATTCAAAACAAAGTTTTATTGTCAAAGTTTTGTTCACAGTTTGTGTGAAGTTATATGTGTTGCAAATGCCATTTCAAGTTTTAGAATATTTATAAAGTTATTTTAACACTGTTTGTAGTTATTTTACGGCCTAATTGAGGCCTTCTCACTCACTGAAGCCAGGGCCTTTCCTAATGCGTCTCCAGTCTGCGAACTGCTTCCTGCTCCGCTCGGTGCTCGATTTGCTGAAACACAACAGAGAGAGATCTTAGCTTTCCACTCTTATCTATCCAACCATTTATGCATCCATCCATCCATCCATCCATCCATCCATCCATCCATCCATCCATCCATCCATCCAACCATCCATCCAACCATCCATCCATCCATCCATCCATCCATCCATTTATCCATTCATCCATCCATCCATCCATTTATCCATCCATCCATCCATCCATCCATCCATCCATCCAACCATTTATCCATCCACCCATCCATCCATCCATCCAACCAACCATTTATCCATCCATCCAACCATTCATCCATCCATCCATCCATCCATCCATCCAATCATCCATCCATCAATCCAACCATTTATCCATCCATCCATCCATCCATTTATCCATCCATCCATCCATCCAACCATTTATCCATCCACCCATCCATCCATCCATCCATCCATCCATCCAACCAACCATTTATCCATCCATCCAACCATTCATCCATCCATCCATCCATCCAATCATCCATCCATCAATCCAACCATTTATCCATCCACCCATCCATCCATCCATCCATCCAACCAACCATTTATCCATCCATCCAACCATTCATCCATCCATCCATCCAATCATCCATCCATCAATCCAACCATTTATCCACTCATCCATCCATCCATCCATCCAACCATCCATCCATCCATCCATCAATCCAACATCCATCCATCCATCCATCCATCCAACCATCCAACCATTCATCCATCCAACCATCCATCCATCCAAAAGATTTCACTCCACTTTATTTTATAATACACTTTATTTTATAAATAATAATAAAATAAAAAAAACAAGGAGGGTCAAGTGTTTGGTATCATTGTAAATATATATTTTTTTAATTAATGATATAGATTATGACTCTCAATCATGTCAACTGTATTTGAGAAAGGTTTTGTGTTGACATGACAAAGCAATCAAAAGTTACACGTTTAGTAACATTACAAAAATAATTGATCATAGTGTCCAAAAACATCTCCAAACAAATAAAAGATAATAATTGTACATAAGAACTAATTACACATGCAAACACAACAATGACTAAAGGTTTGCATAGCATGCAGACATGATTTTAGTCATGGGATTTCACAGAATGAGTTTCATTCTGTGCCATTTGAGTCATCATTGAGTCTGTGTCATGTATTTGGTGCCAATTCCTGGTGGTCATATGCAACATTGTGCTTCATGTGGATTATCTAATGATCTATACATCTGATTATCTTGTATGTGGGCTCGTTTGAAAGATAATCACCTCCTCTAAATAATGATATGTGATGTTTTATGTTCCATTCACATCTCGTGAAGTTATAAGCAAAAATGCGGCATATAAGCAACACCAATATATACTTACCTGTTACTCACTACATTTTTGTCTATGAGTAAAACAAATAGGCTGGATATATTCTACTTTATGAGAGCTTTCCAACAACATATGACACATGGTACATGGTTATTTGATCCATTTCATGTTTTTCTAATAACAATAATATGTACAGTGAAAAGCCCTAATCTTGTGGTTTCACTAGCGTGTGAGCGATTGTGCCTCCAGACTCACCCATGACGCTGTCCGTTCCATTAGTCGTGGCTGAACAAGACGCCGCGCTGTAGTGATTCGTCCCACTACTGCGATGGAAACTGGACATGGGGGGAAGACTGGGGTTAATCTCAGCCGACGAATGAGACGGGTAACTCTGAAAAACACACAAAAAGAGAGCGTTATTGTACACCTTTAGACATATCGTAACAAGCTCATTGATGAAAACATGAGGTCGACACAATTGAATTTCAACAGATTGAAATCTATACAAAGTGATGAATCCACTCACGAGTCTGTCGTGCGGGTGAATGCCACAGTAACTGCTGTTCTGAGCACTGTGCGTGGAGTTTCCCAGCATGCTGTTGTATCCGGGCTGATTCATACTGCCGGACGAGCTCCATGGATCTGCACTATGATGACCGTCTGACAGGGATTTAGAATAAGATTTAGTTTAGCAAACAGTACAAACCCTCACAATTGCTCTAGCGCACGTGATTCATTCTGATTGGTTGACACGCCGACTGCACAGCTAAAAAGTAGTTTTCAGGTTTGCTGATGTCATAACAGTTTCATCTCAATTCATCTTCTGTAACTTGGGATGTTTCTAAGCATGATGGTGAATCAGTGGCGTACTAAAGTAGTTCTGCAAACAACAGCGCGTTGGGGAGAAAAGCTGAAAAATGTCTTGATATAAACATTATATAGAGCTGTGTGTGTTGTAACCATGGAATAAGTGGAATAATCAACCCCACACTACTGAAAAGTACATTGTACCTGGTAAGACTTTAAAAATACGTTTGTGTTAGTTAACATGAACTAACGATAACCAAAACGTTCACAGCACTTATTATTCTTGGCTAGATTTTATTTTATTAAAGTTGTATTAAAGGTGCTGTAAGCGATTTTAGCCATTCTAGAATTTCAACAAGCTGTCAAGCTGAGACGTTGAATTAGCCACGCCCCCTCTTTACAAAACCCCGCCCTCCAAAGGTACCACATGAGCTTTATTGAGACCGACACATGCAGAAACGGCTGTTAAAAACAACAGCAGCAAAACAGCGCCCTCTGCTGACAACTGTTATGAACAACATGGCATTAAAATGGCATTAAGCCTCAAAAATTCGCTGCATCTACAATACAATGAGAACATGCAATATGATTGACAGGTCGAAAGCGTCAGAGACCACAGACACATTTTTGTTTGTTGTTTACACAGTCTAGAGCTGTCACAGAGACCGGTGAGCATTATCTTTACTTAGTATAACTCGACTGTGTTTTACCTGGCATGAATAAAGAACTGTGAAAGCTGCTGCCCGGTGCTTTTGATGAGGGGTAACCCGGTGAATCCCGGTTATAATCGGCAGTGCTTGCAGACGGGGCGTATACCTGAAACACACAAACACACCGTGCATGAGTACAGGACAGTAACCGTTAGAATAGCACATACAGTATTTCACTGCATAATTCACTGATTTTTACAGTCGTTTAGACAAGATTGTGTCTTTGCATGAAGTGAAACAGTTGGAAGATGTTGTAAATAATTGTGGTAATCGCAAAAACATATTCCACGATGCACAACACATCAGGAATCAAACAGCTCATTTTCCCAGGAAAAGTCTTGCGTGTCTCTAAAGTGTTGCAACATGATAATTTACTGCAAATGAGAGGTGAACAGCTGCAACGGATCATTGATGACATCATCATCACACAACACTTCCAAACAGCAGAGCGTTCCCATCCGGAAAACTGTGCTGCAACGAGCAGCAGGAATGCTGGGAACATCCCGGATGGGAATATTGAGCTGGAAAAAGAGACAGGTGTACAGACACACGATGACATACTTTATAAACCACAATAGCACCATTAACATCCTCACCCTGCATAACCCTAACCATATCATAAACGCTGAGAAAGCGCACAGGACACAAAATCACGAATGATACCTCATTAATATCTCACTTGTTTCTCAAGGACAGCAAAGACATCAAATGGAGACTTCTCCTACTACTCCAATGGCGTGTCCAGACAGGGGTGGTCCATGTGGGGCACAGACTCATTCAAGGTTGGCATGAAGCATGTGGCAGGGCAGAGGGCGGGGTTGTGATTCCGCACACCCGGCCCCTAATCAGGCTAATCAAGCCTCAGAGAGGGATAAAGGCCGACTGGAAGCTGCAGTGCGGCAGAGAGAGAGATTTACGGGCAGCTGTCCAACACTTTCGTGTGTTTTATTTTTGTTTAAGTTTCTTATTAATATATGATTTCTATTCTCAAGCCGGTTCTCGCCTCCTCCTTTCCACTTAATCCCTTTACACTGGTGCCGAAATCCGGGAAGGAGGAGGGATGCGCTGGTCTCACTTCCAGGTGGACGAGCTCCTCCGTCTTCCGGCGGATGGCCGCATCTGCTCCATTGGTGTGGATGGTGGTGCGAGGGACTAGCGGAGGAATGGCTGCCAACTGTGAGGAGAGGAGGGGCTCCTAACCAACCACCTGGAGCGGTTACCGCTGCCAGAGACGGGGGAAACCCTTAAAATTGATCAAAAACGTAGCGAGGCGTTCCGTCCACCAGGGGCCGAAAGTCTGCCTCCGATCCGTCCGGGGAGGCACGGCTGTCGTCCATTAGAGTCTCTCTTTAAACTGTATAAAAGTGATGACGCTAATGTGGCGTGAAGTAATACTATCAAGTAGGCTTTTGTATTATTTCGAGACAATTATCAAGATATTGAAGATATTTCTTAATCTTATCATAGGCCTATACATAAAGAATGAGCATGGATTTGGGCATAATTCCACTTTACAGCTCCTTTAACTACACAATTAAATGTTATGTACAGAATATGGGTGCGCTGAATGATCTCGCCTCTTCTATTCATTCTCTCATTCTTCAGAGGAATGGCACTTCAAAATAAAAGTCCCGATAGGCGAAAAAACATATAATATAATCAACTAAAAACTAAACTATAAATAACTGAGGGTCCCATCAAACTAAATCATGCAGCTTTAAACCCCAGGGCACCCCCGGGTAGTCAAGGGCCCCTGGGAACTGTCCCTATTGGCCTGGTCAGTAATCCGCCCCTGCTAGGGGGGGCGAGTGCCACCCAATGCCCCCCATCTGGACACACCCCTGTGCTTCTCAGATGTTTGTCTTGAGAAAAGGTCTCCAGTAATCTGGAGATTGCTTGCAATCGAAAGTTCTCAATATGAACTCTGTATGACAACATTTACATTTTAGGAAAAACATCTGAGACAAAGAGCACATTTACATGCACTTAAGAAAACGGTTTACTGCAGGGTTTTTGCAGAAAGCGGCATTCTGAAACGTCATGAAAACAAGAACACAGATTTCCTAACTCCGATTAAAGGATGACGAGAAAGCGGTTTAACACTGTCAGGTTCCTCCCGGAAAACTCTGCTTATGTGGTCATGTAAACGCATAAGCGACGTTCAAACAGGTTTATTAAGGAGTGCGCATGTGCATGAACATACCGGAAAACAAACGTCATAGGATGAAGCCCAACAACAGGTCAGCAAAGCAGAAAGAATTCATCATACACACAAAGCATATAAACTATATCGATTTATACACAACAATGTAAATAAAGCAAAGCAACGTAGAATAAAATAGTGAAGCCTTCTTCAGATATAAGTTTATTGTTTACACAAGTGTCAAGGGAAATGATGCTGCTGCGGAGAAAGCTGCTTACTGACCGATCTGCATGTATACAGGATTAGACAGTATGCCGCTTTCATGTAAATGGGAACGCTACTTTCTCACAATAAGCCGCTTTCTGGTGTCAATGTTAATACTTGAAAAAATTGTGACTGAGAACTCCATTAAGTATCATGAGCTCTGAAAGAGAAACCTCTGCCAGGGTTTTGAGGGGGATTTTGTGAAGACCAAGAGACTTTAGAACAGCTGTGCTACTTCCCATGAAACACCACACACACACACACACACACACACACACACACACACACTCACACACACATAGGGTCTGTGAATGAGATCAAGCTGTGACTACAATAACAGACATTTTCTTCTCCTGTACTGAAGCACCTGTCCATTGACATTGAATCGCAGGTTTTTTTTCAGCATGTCGCTACAGACTGCAACTTCATCTGAAGTTGTCTAGAAACTCGAAGCACTGCCCCCAGTGGCTGAAGCGAGAAGTGTCTTTGAACATCTTTATTTTGAACGGACACTTTTGAGCTCCAGTTTCCAGGTGAAATGCCCACAGAGGGGCGCCAAAAGCGAGTTGTAAAGCAAGTTGTTTTAAGCTGCAAAGGATGTAGTAAAGTGAAGAGGAATGCATTCTTTATTAACTCTACTCTCAAACCCCTACCCTAAACCTAAACATCAGTGGAGTAAAACATTTAATCTTAAAGGGAAAATTAGTGGGAAACTGGAACCTCCAAACCACGGTCGTCACTCATCATCAATCGCTAATGCAATTACTTCCTGGTTTCAATGTAAGATGCAACTCACTTCTGGTCGTGCCACAGGAGAAGTTAAACATTTCAGGGGCATGATGGGGCCGATGCCACGGCACTAGACTATTTGGAAGCAACATGCCGACTCCCTGTGTGATCATGTTGGTTGATTTTTGGTTGCTAGGTGGTTGTTTACTGACCCAAGTTAAAAGAGCCCATCCTAAAGTCTCAGTGATATTCTGGTCTCTAGACAGAGCTGTACAGTTAGACAGATTTGCATCCCACATTTATATTTATAACTTCATGAAAAAATAAACTGAACATAAAGTCACATACCATGTGATTATCTTTCAAACGAGTATACACACAAGGTTATAGCATGCACAGATCATTAGATAATCCACATGAAGCACAATGTTACATATGGCCACCAGGAGATGGCGCCAAATACGTGACACAGACTCAATGATGACTCAAATGGCACAGAATGAAACTGAATGAGATGATTATCTTTCAAATGAGTCCACACACAAGATAATCAGATGTATAGATCATTAGATAATCCACATGAAGCACAATGTTACATATGACCACCAGGAGATGGCGCCAAATACATGACACAGACTCAATGATGACTCAAATGGCACAGAATGAAACTGAATGAGATGATTATCTTTCAAATGAGTCCACACACAAGATAATCAGATGTATAGATCATTAGATAATCCACATGAAGCACAATGTTACATATGACCACCAGGAGATGGCGCCAAATACATGACACAGACTCAATGATGACTCAAATGGCACAGAATGAAACTGAATGAGATGATTATTATCTTTCAATCGAGTCCACACACAAGATAATCAGATGTATTGATCATTAGATAATCCACATGAAGCACAATGTTACGTATGACCACCAGGAGATGGCGCCAAATACATGACACAGACTCAATGATGAGTCTGACACAGAATGAAACTCATTCTGTGAAATCTCATGACTAATATTATGTCTGCATGCTATGCAAACCTTTAGTCATTGTTTTGTTTGCATGTGTAATTAGTTCTTATGTACAATTATTATCTTTTATTTGTTTGGAGATGCTTTTGGACACTTGGAGATGTTTTTGGTTCAGCATCAAACACACATGCAGCAAAACATGCATACGTACAAATTCTACAAAGAAGTTAAAGCTTTTTACAAATCAGAAGCTCGTAACTCCGACATTTTTAGCTCGTAACTCCGACATTTTTATATCTCAATTATACCATGGTCTATTTGAATACTTGATTCTGATTGGCTGAAATATATGCATTAAAACTGTTTAATGCACATGTAGTTCCAGTCAATTTTAATCAGCGTTCGATATTAATACGCCTTCTCTGCTGTCCTCCATTTAGGGACATTGAAAGATTTATGCCTCTGTTCTAATGACCTCTTGAAGTGATTATAGTAATTAATCACCACATAACAACAGCATAAGTCACACAAAGATGTCTTTAAACTGTGAAGCACTACAGGATGAATCCCGAAGAGACACCAGTTTTCACCAGCCCTGTATTACTGAGTTCGACCTGGAGATCATTAGAAATGCACCAGCACCTTCCTATTTACACACTCATAGGGGTTGGAAGGAAAGTATGGTTTGACATTCAGCTATATTTTACAAAGGGGGGAAGAGAAGGAAACCGGGACAAATCAAATGTGTCTTTCACTGTCCAGCAGGACGATTTGAATCGTAATATGCTAAATATCATCTAATAATGCTGCGCTGATGAACATGTGCCATTAGAGGGCGCCACCTGATCACAGAGCGCTGACTGAAGTACTGAATACTGGCTGTTTTATAAAACGCGTTTCCGGTTTATAATCCACAATGCTATATAGCTATTTAATTCCTTAATGGATACCATACTGCTGTCTCAGAGGTCAAAGTTTGCAGGTTTTAGGACGTTTGGTTAATACAAGGTTAGGTGTGCATTTTTTATCATTTGAATGCACTTTGCATCATTTGGTTTATGACCTCCACATTGTGCATTAACATAGTTTAACCTTGCTGTGGATTATCGCTCACATAACATACATATTCACACAGCATGCACTGCTGACACAGGAGTGGGCAGGTATTCTACATGCAAAGGCGTGTCAGAATGCCCCCAAAAAGTTGTCGGAATCCTTCTGGTTACCCTAGACAGGGGAACAAGGCGACGCTTGCCAACCTGGGAATGAGCTGAGCATAGCTGGGCCTCTTTTCTCTCTATGTTTCTCAGGATAGAGCAAGAACAGCCGAGGCCCCTACACGCATCGCATCGAGGTAAAGGGGTCTTAACCAGTTTCCTATTCTTTCATGGGGAAAAGACCCTGCGGAGACCACACCTGCCCGGAAGGGGGAGGTAAGTGTGGTGAATACATCACATGGGTTTTTAGGTGACTTGTGGAAAGTGGCGCGGTGGTAGATCCAGCCTCAAGGAGGGGGGAGTTGCTACAACACGGCAACCAAAGGGCAGCTGGGACTGCCTAAGGGAGACGCGGGTGCACTTGGTAAGGGGACCGTACCACGGACAATACACACAGGGGGAGTCCACATAGGAGCACCTATTCCAGTACAGGGTAGATTAAGTACCCGCAGTGGATTGGGTCGGCGAGTTGCTCCACTGAACTGCGGACCCACAGGGCTAGGGAGGAATCATCCAGGGATCCGAATGAGTTGAATCTCCCGGGAGAGAAAGCGCACAGTTTTACCTCAGCTGAGGGAAAGGGCGCCAGGTGCAAGTGATCCACCCGGCCAGTCCGTCAGCGTGTTACCGAGTTCTACCAGCTCGGACCTGAGAAAACACAGGACGATACTGAATCAACCCGGAGATTGTAGAATCTCGCAAAGGTATTAGGTGTTGCCCAACCCGCTGCTCTACATATGTCTGCCAGGGAGGTGCCCCTGCCCAGTGCCCACGAGGACGCAACACTCCTTGTTGAGTGTGGTTGGACCCGTAAGGGGGGGGGGGGGCACAGCCTGGGTGTGATAGGCCAAAGAATGGCGTCCCCGACCCAGTGGGAAAGCCTCTGTTTGGAGACAGTGTTCCCTTTCTGCTGTCCGCCAAAGCAGACAAAGAGCTGCTCGGAGCATCTAAAGCTCTGCCGGGGGATCTTTAAGCGCCTTGGCCTGGTGGACTTGCAGGAAGGCCATGGCATGCAGGGTGTAAGCGGCATGTCTGGTGGTGCTGTAGGCTTTGGCGGTCAATGAAGACGTCATCCTACAGGCCTTGGAGGGGAGCACAGGGTGACCCCACCAGGTGGTAGGGTTTCCGGGGCACAGGTGGAGCACAACAGTCCTGTCCACCTGGGGAATCGCCGTGTACGCGCCATCGAGAGTAGCGAGAGCGCATGAGCAAGTGGAGAGGGGTTGCCTCCACGAAGACATCAGCTCATCATGCACTTCCGGGAAAAACGGGACTGGGGGGGGCATGATGGCTGTGGGGAGGACGGAGGGTTCCAGTCCAGCTCCATGCTGGCGATGGCCCGGGAAAGCATGTCGGTCATCTGCGAATCAGCCTAAGCCTGGGCGTGCTGGCCCGAAGGCGGCAGCCCAGGGGAGTCATCCGCGTCAGACGCCGTGCTCTCCGATGCAGCAGCGAGCTCATCCACCTCGAGCTCTAGAGGAAAAGCAGGCTGGCTGTGAGGCGAGCTGCTGGGGGTGAGTAGTCCAAGTACCCGGCGGAGCTGCACCCGCTGCCGTCCCCAGATCGCCTCCATTGCTAGCCGCATCGTCCTCAATCCCGTGGGAAGAAGGAGCTGCGACCGCAACGTTGCCATGGTCATGCTCTCGCAGTGAGAACATGAACCATCCACAAACGCTGCCCAGACACACGAGACAATGCCTGTGGCCGTCTGAAGCGGAGAGCACTCTACCACATCCAGGAACTACACAGGGGCGTAAAGGCATCTTTATAAAGACACATCCTGAAAAGGCCGCTGTGTATTGCTCTATTAGAGGAAAATACTCTTTTACAAGAAATATCACTCTTTTAATACTCTTATATATTCACTCGAAGTGCCCAGGGGCAAGCTGCACTGCCATGCAGGCATATTTGGTGCTCAAGAGAGACCCCTAGTGTCGCTTCTTCGACAACTTCGAAGTGAGCGACAGACGGGGAAATATACTTGTTTAAATAAAATTGTA
>JAVLUX010000226.1:237500-240000 GCA_032164185.1 Moxostoma hubbsi
ACACACTCACATGCTATTATACGAGTCTGCGCTCTTGCTGTTTTCTGACTGGGGTGTCATGCCTGAATATCCGCTCTGATCTGGGACACGTTTAGAGAAATAGCTCCCAATTTATGACCCAAAATAAAAGATGTGTAATGCTAATAAACATGTGTGCGAAGGACGTGTGCGAAGGAAAACATGCGGGTAAACGCAGTCACAGGTGTGGCTAATGCTTCATACACGCGGCATGCTTACAAAATAAATTGGACTTACCGAGGACGGCAAACCAGGAGGGACTTTCCGAACTTTTTTCGTTTGGACTTCTGGAAAAAAAAAGACAGAAAGACAAGAGCGTATCGCATGTGTTTCAGACTGCATCACAACGTCACAGTGAGCGTGACAGAAATAAAAGCAGGTGAATTTCTGGCCCTCAAGGTCGCCACTTCCTCAAGGTTGGTCCTGTCGTTTCGTTTGGGGAACAACAGAAATAAAAGGTTGTACTTTTAAAGGTCTTTGAAGGGGGGGCATAAAATCAATAATCACTATGAGCTCTTTTGACAGAACAGATTAAAAAATAACAAAAGGAAGATCAGCGTTCGGGACGCTCGTGACATGATTTCGGCACGCCGTTAAAAGACCAAACAAACATAATGATTTCAACATTGGAGCAAAAGCAGAACATATCTGGGTGGTTTCCTGTAGAGAGATTGCATGGACAGAACAAGGTTTGATGATGATGATGATGATGATGATTATGATGATGGGGATGATGATGGGGATGAAGGACTCACCCATGGAGTCGCTGTGCAGGGGTCGTCGCCGCGGGTTTCCTGCGTAATGCTGGTAATACTGCGAGCCCAGTTTGGTGGGCGACACGGTCTCAGGACTGACCATCCCAACCTCACCTCCCATGAGACTAGACTGCACACAAAACACAAGACAAGGCGCATTAAAACACATCGAACGCTTAAATGAAATAAAGACGGCACACATTCCTGAAGTAAAACGCAACATTAGAAACATTTCCTTTGTTGTCAAGACGACCCAAAAGACACAAAGTGACCAAAAAAAACAAACAATTATAATAGAAAAATTGCTCTTGAGTCCAACAGCCACAACAGATATAAACATTGACTATTCTCATCTGTAACTTATTTGAATTTACACGTACTTTTGTGACAGTGATGCTGTTTTAAAGTGTGCAATTACAATATAAAAGGCCTTTAATTAGGATTAAAAACAATTATTAAAGTCTTACAGAAATCTCAGCAACTCTTACCCTGAACAAACTCTTCCTGTCATTACACTGAGCTTCTTAAATTGTTCTGCTAGCCACGGCGGGTTAACGAGAGCGCACTCGCTCAAATGCTACGTGAGAAAAGAAGCTATTTGAAAGGCGAACTGGTGGATATTTTGTCCCGTTGGCGTTCAGTAGTGTGATCTGGGAGAGACTGTGAGCCCCGGGCGCGAGATGTAACGTAAACTTCCTCCCCAACTTTTACAGGGACTCTCGGGGGGTAACGTCCCGGGCCGGGGCTCATTAGACAGCGTGATGAAGTAGGGAGAGTGTTTGTCCTGCTCTGAATTCAGATGACTGTCGCTCTCACAACAGAGTTAGCAATGCTCGACTAGCATCGCATTCACATGCAAAACAAGCTAAATAGGCCAATTACGCCGCGCCCCCCCCAGTCGCAGGCCTCCCCGCGGAGGAGAGCGCGGTCTGCCGCCTTTCACAGGCTAAAACAAAAGAGTGCTTGTCTTAAATAAGTCAGCCCCTCTTCCAGTTAAGGAGGTTTTTCTTGGGACTGGAGGACTGGAGGGGGGGGGGAACTGGGATGCCGAAACAAAAGTGTCTCATTTTCTCCAGGACGGACTGTTTCTCCCATGCACGCGCTGTTGCCCGGCAACTATGAGCTGCTGGAAAAAAAAAGCCCGGCAGTGTTCCACATGTTGAGTCTCATGCCCAGTTTCAGAGCGGGCTGGCACGGGTACCCAGCTGGCATCCAGAGGAAATATTAACAAAGATAAATGACACACACCTGAAGACGCCCGTGAAGGATTACCAGGCCGCATTAATAACAGCAGGCGCATGCTTGCATGGGCACCAAATGATGATTGCGAGAAATGGAGAAGACATTAATGTAATCGCAAGAGTGCAACAAACAAAAATAAACAACAATGGAGAAGAAAGTGTGAGAGCGAGAGACCCGTGGAAAGAATCCAAATCGAGACTTTTACCGAAGTCTCCTCCTTTAGATATATATTACTGTCAAAGCTGTATACCCAAATGAAACACAACTGATGAGTGGAGCTATGAAAGAGCAACCTCTGAGCAATAAAACTGTCTTGGAAGCATGAGAAAGAAACAAACTGAGAATAGATGATTGGGCAGGAAACAACGAGCACAGAAGAAAACCGAGAGGCTAAAACGAGCAGTCGTGAAACAGACAAATGAGGTCTCCAGTGGGCTCTCCATCTCCGCGGGTCGCTCCATGCTAAATGGCTCATGGTCTCTGCT
>JAVLUX010000226.1:247500-255000 GCA_032164185.1 Moxostoma hubbsi
ACACAATCATACACACACACACACTCATACACACACACTCACACACACACACACACACAATCACACACACACACACTCACACACACACACACACACACACACAATCACACACACACACACACACACTCATACACACACAAACATGTGCGCACACACACACACACACACACACTCAAATACACACACACACACAAACACACACACACACATGTGCGCACATACACACACACACTCATACACACATACACTCAAATACACACACACACACACACAAACACACACACACACACACACTCATACACACACACACACACGCACACACACACTCATACACACAAACACACAAACACTCACACACACACACACACACACACTCACACTCACACTCTCACACACACACACACACGCACGCACGTACGCACACACACACACTCATACACACAAACACTCACACACACACACACACACACACACACACACTCACACTCTCACACACACACGCACGCACGCACACACACACACACACTCATACACACACACACACACTCATACACACACAGACACACACCCGTCGGTGTCAAACTGAGCGCTACACACGACCAGTGAAAAGGCGAGTCGTTCACACCCGTGTTTTTTCCTTACGGAAACACAGTGAGACAAACACCTCCGACACGGATCAGAGCCAGAACCCCGAGTCTCCACCTGTCTCTCTCTCACTGGCACAATGCCTCAATGACACTCGTCCTCAAAACAGGAAGTGAGCGGATGCACTTTACAACCACGCCAGTTCTCGCTCGCGACATCCGAAGCTTTTCTTAGAGGTTAAATGCAATGAAATGGTAAATGTGAGTATAAATGAATATTTGTAAACCCATTAAAGTGGAGGTGATGTGAGAGGGGTCTTAAAATAGACGAGTGTGTGTGTGTGTGTGTGTGTGTGTGTGTGTGTGTGTGTGTGTGTGTGTGTAAGAGTCTTCACACTGATTTCTGGCTCTCGTCACCTAGCAGAGTTTATCGCAGGAAGAACTGAATGGAAAAAGATGGCAGGTAAGACACACACACACACACACACACACACACACACAGACACACACACACACACACACACTCACACACTCACACACACACACACACACACACACACAAATATGTCTTTTTACAGCAGGGCTTTTAACAAGGGACAATTAACAGACTGACACGGAACAAGGAGAAAAGTCCTCGAGCAGACAAGCAGCTAAATATGAGAGATACGTGAAGAGTAATCACACACACACACACACACACACACACACGAGTGTAAATCAACTCTTTTTCAAACCAAAAATATCTCGGTAAACATCTTGAGTTAAACACCAATTCAGAAAGACGCTCTTCACATTACAGTGAGTCGATGTTGTGACAATCACAACGTTTGGTAAAACTTTACTTTAAGACTTTTTATATTTCATGCATCATAAAAGTACTCAAAAAAAGCACATAATGCACATGTTGCATCTTTACATAAACAGTTTGATCTAGAAGACATTTGAATACTTCCCTATAGAGCGCCACAGTCTGATTCCAGAAGTAAAAATATCTTTTCCATATGGGAATTGATTATTAACAATAACTTATAAATAGCCTTTAAAGACAGACCTACTGTGAGCTCTGAGGGTGTTTGTGGATGTTTTATGCTTCTGTTGAATAAATAAATTCAACAGAATTGATTCTGACGTCTATTCATTGTTTTCTACATTTGCTATATTTTGTCCTGCATCTGGGTTCAACTGTGTTTTTGGATGTGCACATCTTCCTGATATTGTTTCAACAGTTTAACAAAAAAAGTCTAAAAAAAAGCAAAACAAACAAACAAACACACCTGGAGTCGCTAGTTTGAATTCAGGACGTGCTCAGTGACTCCAGCCAGGTCTCCTTAGCAACCAAATTGGCCTGGTTGCTAGGGAGGGTAGAGTCACATGGGGTAACCAAATTGGCCTGGTTGCTAGGGAGGGTAGAGTCACATTGGGTAACCAAATTGGCCTGGTTGCTAGGGAGGGTAGAGTCACATGGGGTAATCAAATTGGGCCGGTTGCTAGGGAGGGTAGAGTCACATGGGGTAATCAAATTGGGCCGGTTGCTAGGGAGGGTAGAGTCACATGGGGTAACCAAATTGGCCCGGTTGCTAGGGAGGGTAGAGTCACATGGGGTAACCAAATTGGCCCGCTTGCTAGGGAGGGTAGAGTCACATGGGGTAACCAAATTGGCGTGGTTGCTAGGGAGGGTAGAGTCACATGGGGTAACCAAATTGGGCCGGTTGCTAGGGAGGGTAGAGTCACATGGGGTAACCAAATTGGCCTGGTTGCTAGGGAGGGTAGAGTCACATGGGGTATCCAAATTGGCCTGGTTGCTAGGGAGGGTAGAGTCACATGGGGTAACCAAATTGGGCCGGTTGCTAGGGAGGGTAGAGTCACATGGGGTAACCAAATTGGCCTGGTTGCTAGGGAGGGTAGAGTCACATGGGCTAACCAAATTGGCCTGGTTGCTAGGGAGGGTAGAGTCACATGGGGTAACCAAATTGGCCTGGTTGCTAGGGAGGGTAGAGTCACATGGGGTAACCAAATTGGCCCGGTTGCTAGGGAGGGTAGAGTCACATGGGGTAACGAAATTGGCCCGGTTGCTAGGGAGGGTAGAGTCACATGGGGTAACCAAATTGGCCTGGTTGCTAGGGAGGGTAGAATCACATGGGGTAACCAAATTGGCCTGCTTGCTAGGGAGGGTAGAGTCACATGGGGTAACCAAATTGGCCTGCTTGCTAGGGAGGGTAGAGTCACATGGGGTAACCAAATTGGCCTGCTTGCTAGGGAGGGTAGAGTCACATGGGGTAACCAAATTGGCCCGGATGCTAGGGAGGGTAGAGTCACATGGGGTAACCAAATTGGCCTGGTTGCTAGGGAGGGTAGAGTCGCATGGGGTAACCAAATTGGCCCGGATGCTAGGGAGGGTAGAGTCACATGGGGTAACCAAATTGGCGTGGTTGCTAGGGAGGGTAGAGTCACATGGGGTAACCAAATTGGGCCGGATGCTAGGGAGGGTAGAGTCACATGGGGTAACCAAATTGGCCTGGTTGCTAGGGAGGGTAGAGTCACATGGGGTAACCAAATTGGCCTGGTTGCTAGGGAGGGTAGAGTCACATGGGGTAACCAAATTGGCCTGGTTGCTAGGGAGGGTAGAGTCACATGGGGTAACCAAATTGGCCCGGTTGCTAGGGAGGGTAGAGTCACATGGGGTAACAAAATTGGCCCGGTTGCTAGGGAGGGTAGAGTCACATGGGGTAACCAAATTGGCCTGGTTGCTAGGGAGGGTAGAATCACATGGGGTAACCAAATTGGCCTGGTTGCTAGGGAGGGTAGAGTCACATGGGGTAACCAAATTGGCCTGGTTGCTAGGGAGGGTAGAGTCACATTGGGTAACCAAATTGGCCTGGTTGCTAGGGAGGGTAGAGTCACATTGGGTAACCAAATTGGCCTGGTTGCTAGGGAGGGTAGAGTCACATGGGGTAATCAAATTGGGCCGGTTGCTAGGGAGGGTAGAGTCACATGAGGTAATCAAATTGGGCCGGTTGCTAGGGAGGGTAGAGTCACATGGGGTAACCAAATTGGCCTGCTTGCTAGGGAGGGTAGAGTCACATGGGGTAACCAAATTGGCCTGCTTGCTAGGGAGGGTAGAGTCACATGGGGTAACCAAACTGGCCCGGATGCTAGGGAGGGTAGAGTCACATGGGGTAACCAAATTGGCCTGGTTGCTAGGGAGGGTAGAGTCGCATGGGGTAACCAAATTGGCCCGGATGCTAGGGAGGGTAGAGTCACATGGGGTAACCATATTGGCGTGGTTGCTAGGGAGGGTAGAGTCACATGGGGTAACCAAATTGGGCCGGTTGCTAGGGAGGGTAGAGTCACATGGGGTAACCAAATTGGCCTGGTTGCTAGGGAGGGTAGAGTCACATGGGGTAACCCATGATGATAAGATAATCTTAACAACTTTTTCTCTCGGTTTGAGATTACAGATGACAAACTAGCACAAAGGCAGGTGCTGCCTCCTATCAACCAGGCAGTCCAGCTGACATCAGACAGCGTGAAGAGGGTCTTTTCTAAAATAAACCCACGAAAGGCGGCTGGTCCAGATTACATCCCAGGTTGTGTGCTGAAGAGATGCGCAGAACAGCTGAAAGATGTCTTTACAGACATATTCAACATCTCCCTCAGCCAAGCCAAAGTGCCCATATGTTTTAAAAGCGCAACTATAATACCTCAGCCCAAGACGCCAAATCCAGCCACCATGAATGATTACCGTCCCGTAGCCCTGACACCAATAGCCATGAAATGCTTTGAGCAGCTTGTTATGAATCACATAAAATCATGTCTCCCAACCAGTTTGGACCCATTGCAGTTCGCATATAGAGCAAATCGATCAACGGAGGATGCTCTATCTACTCTGCTACACCTCAATCTGACACATCTGGAAAACAGGAATACTTATGTAAGAATTTTATTTATTGATTTTAGCTCTGCTTTTAATACAATTTTGCCACAACAACTCATTGAAAAGTTGCTGTTGCTGGGAGTGGATCTTGGCATGTGCGGATGGATTTTGGACTTTTTGACGGAGATGCGCCAGACAGTCAGAATGGGTAACAAAATATCTAAGACAACTACAGTGAGCACGGGATCACCACAAGGGTGTGTACTTAGCCCTTTACTGTTCACTTTGTTGACACATGACTGTTCTGCCAGTTTTAACACCAATCATATTTTAAAGTTTGCTGACGACACTACAGTTGTTGGCCTCATCACTGACAATGACGAGTCGGCCTGTAGAGAGGAGGTGGAGCAGTTGATAGCATGGTGTAAAAAACACAATCTTGCTCTTAACACCAAAAAACCAAGGAGATGGTTGTCGACTTCAGGAGGACTAGTCATCGGCACCATCCCCCACTGACCATCAACGGTTCGGAGGTGGATATAGTACACAGTGTTAAGTTCCTGGGGTTCCATCTGACCAACGAGTTAACCTCCAGAGACAACACAACAGTTATAATCAAGAGGGCTCAACAGCGTCTTTATTCTCTCCGTAGACTGAAGAAGGTGGACCTCCCTATTCCAGCTTTGATCATGTTCTACAGAGGCACCATTGAGAGCATTCTCACATATTGCATCTCTTGCTGGTTTGGAAACAGTACGGCAGATGAGAGACATAAACTTAACAGGATTGTGAGAACTGCTGAAAAAATCATTGGTGCTTCACTGCCATGTATTCAGGACATCTACACAGAGCGCTGTGTGCATAGAGCAAACAGCATTATTAAGGACTTCACTTATTTCTTACGTGATATGTTCATACTACAGTCTGGTAAAAGATACAGAAGCATCAGAGCAAGAACTAGTAGGCTATTAAACAGCTTTTTCCCCACAGCTATTAGACTGCTAAACCAGAGAACGGGTTTTGAAATTTGAAATCGATTATTTATGTATTTTAGTGTATATGTGTGTGTGTGTGTGTGTGTGTGTGTGTATATGTATATGTATGTGTGTGTATATATATGTATATGTATGTATGTTTTGTTTTTTTTTTTTTTTTCACTGAATTACTGAGTGGTGGATGTGTGAAACACAATTTCGTTTTTATGTACACCATGAAAATGACAATAAAAGGAATCAATCAATCAATCAATCAATCAATCAATCAACCAAATTGGCCTGGTTGCTAGGGAGGGTAGAGTCACATGGGGTAACCAAATTGGCCTGGTTGCTAGGGAGGGTAGAGTCACATGTGGTAACCAAATTGGCCCGGTTGCTAGGGAGGGTAGAGTCACATGGGGTAACAAAATTGGCCTGGTTGCTAGGGAGGGTAGAGTCACATGGGGTAACCAAATTGGCCTGGTTGCTAGGGAGGGTAGAATCACATGGGGTAACCAAATTGGCCTGGTTGCTAGGGAGGGTAGAGTCACATGGGGTAACCTCCTCGTGGTCACTATAATGTGGTTCTCTCTCTCAATGGGGCGTGTGGTGAGTTGAGCATGGATGTTAAAAAACAACCTTCACATTGCGATCCTTCAAAGGCAAAGGGAAGTTTACTCGGAATTGGTGTCCGCGACAGAACATGAGGACAATTGCGTTTCAGACCGTACATGCAGCGGGGATTTTCTGCAGGCGCAGTGACACGTTTAAGCATTTTC
The DNA here is from genome assembly GCA_032164185.1 of Moxostoma hubbsi. Lineage (NCBI taxonomy): Eukaryota > Metazoa > Chordata > Actinopteri > Cypriniformes > Catostomidae > Moxostoma > Moxostoma hubbsi. The sequence goes on from JAVLUX010000226.1 coordinate 253,712, forward strand.
AGACGTTTCAGTGTGAACAAGCAACTTTTGGAAAATGCTTGAAAACACTCGTGTGGACGAAGTTTTCAAATGTATCCGAATAAATGTAGAAACATAGCCTTGGAGCACATTTGGAATTCGGCATTCCAAATTGGGAAAATCTGATAAAACAAAAACAAAAAACTAACAAAAAAAAAAGGACTGCCCACTCCCATGACACACTGTGAATGATGCAAGAGACGTTCATTCTCAAACTACTAATATATGTGAATGTATCTGCATAATTTACAATAAACATAAGATATATTGTTTCAGTATTTTTAATCAACAACTTTAAATCAACAGTTTAATATTGTCCATCATTTACAATTCAATGACATCATTGGCAATGCATCATGGGATTGTAGTTCATTCCCTCATTAAAGACGTTAAGTACACAGTCTTGTACAGAGTTGGACTGGTAATCTCTGGCATACCGGCATTTTCCCAGTGGGCCGACGCATTTCGAATGAAGTGACACAAGGGGTCCCATTCAAAAGCACCATGCACATGTCATAGCCCTCCCAACACCCCCAAAAGAGATGTCACATACATACCTTAGGTTCCCAGCACCCCTGAGTGGGGAACTGGTGCTACATGACTAGCATGGGAGCAAGCCCGACAGCTGTGGCCTTTTCTCTCTCTATGTCCCTCGCATAGAGTGTGAAGCGGCTGGGGCTATCTTAGCGTTATAAATGCAATGGGGATGGCAGTCTTTCCTGGTCCTATACTTTCAGGGGAAAAAGACCCTGCAGAGGCCACATCCTGCCCAGACTAGGGGGAGGTAACATGTGGCAAATACACCATGAGGGTTGTGAAACCGTATGTTGGAGTGGCACGGTGGTAGGTCCTGCCTGATGAGGGAAGAGCTCTACACCTGGTTGGCTGTTCCGCATTACCGAGTTCTACCGGCTTGGATCTGACAAAACACGGGACGAGACCAAATCAACCCTGAGATTGTAAAATCTCCCAAAGGTATTGGGTGTTGCCCAGCCCGCTGCTCTGCAGATGTCTGCTAGGGAGGTGCTGTTGGCCAGTGCCCACGAGGATGCCACACTTCTCGTCGAGTGTGCTAGAAACCGCAAGGGTGCGGGCACGGCCAGGGTCTGGAAAGCCAGTGAGATGGCATCAACGATCCAGTGAGCTAACCTCTGTTTGGAGACAGCGTTCCCTTTCCGCCGTCCGCCAAAGCAGACAAAGAGCTGCTCAGAACATCTAAAGCTCTGCGTGCGGTCCAAATAGATACGCAAAGCACGTACCAGGCACAGCAA
>JAVLUX010000226.1:260000-267500 GCA_032164185.1 Moxostoma hubbsi
CATGATTGGCATTCTTCTGAGGTGAGTTAAATGTGAAGTGTGCCATTTTTTGGGGAGGTTATAAATACTTGTATCTCAGTTTAATGTCAAACAACAACTATTTGTGTAACCACCGGTAGATTGGTTTCCAGAGGAGTGTAAATATTTTGGGATCTGTTGATTTGAGAGGCCTGAAATGCCAAATTCTGACTCAACCAATGGTGTGAGTTTGGGGTGGGACTATCTGTTTGGCTGACCAATGGAAGATGAGGGGTGGAAACAGAACAGTAATTTGTGGGACCAGTGATCTGATAAAACCCCTAACATTGATGGGACATTTCACCCAAAAATGTCATATAATTATTATAAATTTATTTAGAGCCATTACATTTATGGAAATTCTCATGCAATTAATCATACCATCATAGCAAATCAAGCTTGGAAGTAGGCCAACAATAGGGTTAATTTCAACAATATGGAAATAAAACACATTTTGACTTTTCGCATTGTCAAACGGCTTGTCTGTTGCCACACTAAGATGTAAAGTATTTGAAATATCTGTATTACAATATTATATACATGGTTGGAGAGTAATGAAATACATGAAATAGGATTACGTATTATACTAATATAAGTTACATTCAAATAGTATTTTGATTACTGAAGGGATTAATTTGCATTTTATTGTCATTTGTTTAATTTAATATTTAGTCTATTCAGTTGGAAAACATTTGATATGTGATTTGTTACTTGGTTGCTAGGGTAACCCCATATGGTTGCTAGGCAGTTACCAAGGTGATACTAAAAAAGGCTCCTTGCTACCCTGAGTCAAATGAAATAAACCCAACGTCTCTATGATGTTCTGGTGCAGAGATATGTGATTTGTTACTTGGTTGCTAAGGTAACCCCATCTGGTTGCTAGGCAGTTACCAAGGTGATACTAAAAAAGGCTCCTTGCTACCCTAAGTCAAATGAAAGAAACCCAAAGTCTCTATGATGTTCTGGTGCAGAGATATGTGATTTGTTACTTGGTTGCTAGGGTAACCCCATATGGTTGCTAGGCAGTTACCGAGGTGATCCTCAAAAGGCTCCTTACTACCCTGAGTCAAATGAATGAAACCGAAAGTCTCTTCGATATTCTGTTGCAGAAATATTTGATTTGTTACTTGGTTGCTAGGGTAACCCCATATGGTTGCTAGGCAGATACTGAGGTGATCCTCAAAAGGCTCCTTGCTACCCTGAGTCAAATGAATGAAACCAAATTTCTCTATGATATTCTGTTGCAGAGATATGTGATTTGTTACTTGGTTGCTAGGGTAACCTATTTTTATGCAGTTGGGGTATTTTTACAAGAAATGCTAACCAATGTAGCCTTCAACATCATATAGAAAGCTACAAATAGTATATTTTCGGACTCATTCTATGAATATAATCCACATACGATCAGAAAAGGATGTTGTTGTGTACACTCTGTGGGGTTTTGAAGTTTGGAGCAGCAGAAATAGTAAACCTTATGTAAATTGTCATGTGAACATTTAGCTTTATGCTAAGCTAAAATGCTATTCCTTGCATTTACATGCATCTGTTACCAGGCACGATTATATTTTATAATAAATGAAAAGTTTTTTTTTTTTTCGCTTGTAAGATCTTTGATATCAGGGCAAAGATAACATGCAAAAATTTTATTCTTAATGAGAATTAAAAAAAATTTCCCCCTGTAAAAATATCTAAAAATCCTTAAAACAAGAAAAATTTGCAAAGTAGCAAAAATGCATAAGATATTTAGGAGAACGTGTTTTTAATATAAGAGTATTTTCTTTATTTACTTTTTATAGTCAAAAACCATGAAAAATATCTGCCAATTTAATTTAATATTTAGTCTATTCAGTTGGAAAACATTTGATATGTGATTTGTTACTTGGTTGCTAGGGTAACCGCATATGGTTGCTAGGCAGTTACCAAGGTGATATTAAAAAAAGGCTCCTTGCTACCCTGAGTCAAATGAATGAAATCCAAAGTCGCTATGATGTTCTGGTGCAGAGATACATGATTTGTTAATTGGTTGCTAGGGTAACCCCATATGGTTGCTATGCAGTTACCAAGGTGATCCTCAAAAGGCTCCTTGCTACCCTGAGTCAAATGAATGAAACCGGAATTCTCTACAATATTCTGTCAAAACACGTGAAAAATATCTGCCAATGCTGAAGAAGTAATCCAAAGTATTTAGATTACATTATTGAACTCAAGTAATCCAACTGAAAACGTTACAAATTACATTTTACAGCATGTATTCTGTAATCTGTAGCAAAATACATGATAAAAGTAGCCTTCCCAACCCTGACCATACATTCTATTTATAATTATTATTTATTGTAATCTATGATTAATTACGATAATTATTATATATTGTAAATTACCTTTATTCGGGGGTCTTTCTCAGTATATATTGGTATGGTTGTACTGATTAGTAACAAAACTGCCCTCATTTAAAGGTAAACAATGTCCTTGAAACTCAAATCCAGAGGGCAAATATTGACCCTTAAAATAAAAGTTAATTTCGGACACTGCCAGAAACCCATTCAAGCATCCTGACCAATCAGCTGAGAGGAAGTGTGTGTGTGCGTCATGATCACATGATCTCTTACCTGATGACAGCCGTGTACGCTGGAGTCCCGTCCAAATAAATACGACGCTCGTTCTGTTTTACCTGTGTCAACACACAAAGGACAGCTCGTTAGCACAACGATTAATAATCATTCATTAAATCTAAGAAAACTAGCGTGAGCAGCAATGACAGTTTAAACGACCTGGATCGCCTGCTTTGATAGTCACAGACTGACCGTCTTGATTTGTGAATCAGAGGAACTTTTAATCCTGAAGTTTTTGATTCTGGCTGATAAATACACACTTCAGAGGAAGATATTAGACGAGCGCTCAACAGGAAGAAAACACTGGATTTTCACAAAGTTTTTAAACGAGATATCTGTATATTTACACATTGTATATAATAGAAGTTTTATTGAAATGTGCTTTTTATCATTAGATAAGACAGATAAATGTTACAGGGAACTGTTGAGGAGATACTGATAGAATATGAGCTTTAGAGGTCAATAAATGAGCATTTCACAGGATGCTGAAGATCTGCTCAAGATTTGTGAGGTTGGTTTATTACATCGGTTTAAATGAGATATGTGCATATTTGCAGATGTTATATGATATTAGTTTTATTGATATTTACCTTTTTATCATTAGATAAGACAGATAAATGTTACGGGGAACTGTTGAGGAGAGAAAGGGAGAATGAAACAGACGAGCACTTAAACATTATTCGCTCAAACACGTCTACCGCGGCTCTGATACGCGGACCGTTAAAATGGGACCGTTGCATATCGGTATTAATGTTGTAACACGATGGCACGTAACCACAAAATGAACCATGACTAGTCCTGTTACATGTCTCAGTCGCCTCACATGCACGCAGGCGATTCTCAGCACCCTCAAGAAACAAATCGGCCAAACGGGAAAATGTACCGGGCGATAATTTAAAAAGTGTGCGCCCCGCGTTTCGCAACATATTTTCCAGAGCGACAGATAAAAAGGTCACACTTTATATTAAGTGGCCTTAACTACCACGTACTAACATTAAATACATACAAGACTACGTATTTAATATGTAACTACATGCTGTTCTGCCAAACAACTCAACAACACTCTCGCTGAATTCGGCACCTGTCACCATCAGCTCACGAATCACACCGAGTTTAAACGCTTTCCCAAGTGACAGTCCAGAACATGTCGAAACCCCAAAGGTCAAACAAGAGGTCAGCCACTATCACATGTATGACCCCTGACCCAAACAAACACTTTGATGAATGTATCTGAGAGTTTCAGTGCAGAAATACAGTCAAATAAAGCTCGTCACACAGGCACTGAAGACTTTTTGAATCATTTTGCTCATTTAAATAAATTTGAATATTCTGCATTTGACTAAATACAGATGTCAAACATGGACAAACATTCTCACAATCTGATATTATGAGGATATTATCAGTGAAATGCACCAGAGTTAATGTGCTTGTGTTCCTGTATTCAGACACTGTATTCATTCATTCTTTCTTTCTTTCTTTCTTTCTTTCTTTCTATCTTTTCATCTTTCTTTCTTTCTGTCTTTCGTTCTTTCTTTCTTTCTTTTGTTCTTTCTTTCATTCGTTCGTTCGTTCTTTCTTTCTTTCTTTTCATCTTTCTTTCTTTCTTTCTTTCTTTCTTTTGTTCTTTCTTTCGTTCTTTCTTTCTTTTGTTCTTTCTTTCGTTCTTTCTTTCTTTCTTTCTTTCTTTCTTTCTTTCTTTCTTTCTTTCTTTCTACCTTTCTGTCTTTCATTCTTTCTTTCTTTCTTTCTTTCATTTTCTTTCTTTCTTTCTTTCTTTTCATCTTTCTTTCTTTCTGTATTTCTTTCTGTCTTTCTTTCTTTCTTTCTTTCTTTCTTTTCATCTTTCTTTCTGTATTTCTTTCTTTCTTTCTTTTCATCTTTCTTTCTTTCTATCTTTCTTTCTATCTTTTCATCTTTCTTTCTTTCTTTCTTTTGTTCTTTCTTTCTTTCTTTCTTTTGTTCTTTCTTTCGTTCTTTCTTTCTTTCTTTCTACCTTTCTGTCTTTTGTTCTTTCTTTCTTTCTTTCTTTCTTTCATTTTCTTTCTTTCTTTCTTTCTTTCTTTCTTTCTTTCTTTCTTTTCATCTTTCTTTCTTTCTGTATTTCTTTCTGTCTTTCTTTCTTTCTTTTCATCTTTCTTTCTTTCTGTATTTCTTTCTTTCTTTCTTTCTTTTCATCTTTCTTTCTTTCTATCTTTTCATCTTTCTTTCTTTCTTTCTTTTCATCTTTCTTTCTTTCTATCTTTTCATCTTTCTTTCGTTCTTTCTGTCTTTCGTTCTTTCTTTCTCTTTCTTTCGTTCGTTCTTTCTTTCTTTCTTTCTTTCGTTCTTTCTTTCTTTTGTTCTTTCTTTCTTTCTGTCTTTCGTTCTTTCTTTCTTTCTTTCTTTCTTTCTTTTGTTCTTTATTTCTTTCGCTCTTTCTTTCGTTCTTTCTTTCTTTCGTTCTTTCCTTCTTTCTTTCGTTCTTTCTTTCGTTTTTTCTTTCATTCTTTCTTTCTACCTTTCTTTCTTTCTTTCTTTCTTTCTTTCTTTTCATCTTTCTTTCTTTCTTTCTTTTCATCTTTCTTTCTTTCTTTCTGTATTTCTTTCTGTCTTTCATTTTCTTTCTTTCTTTCTTTATTTCTTTCTTTCTTTCGTTCTTTCTTTCTTTCTGTCTTTCATTTTCTTTCTTTCTTTCTGTATTTCTTTCTGTCTTTCATTTTCTTTCTTTCTTTCTTTTCATCTTTCTTTCTTTCTGTATTTCTTTCTTTCTTTCTTTTCATCTTTCTTTCTTTCTTTCTAGCTTTTCATCTTTCTTTCTTTCTGTCTTTCATTCTTTCTTTCGTTCTTTCTTTCTTTCTTTCTTTCTTTCTTTCTTCCTTTCGTTCTTTCTTTTCATCTTTCTTTCTTTCTATCTTTCTTTCTATCTTTTCATCTTTCTTTCGTTCTTTCTTTCTGTCTTTCGTTCTTTCTTTCTTTCTTTCTTTCGTTCTTTCTTTCTTTCTTTCTTTCTTTCGTTCTTTCTTTCTTTCTTTTGTTCTTTCTTTCTTTCTGTCTTTCGTTCTTTCTTTCTTTCTTTCTTTCTTTCTTTTTCTTTCTTTCTTTTTCTTTCTTTTGTTCTTTATTTCTTTTGCTCTTTCTTTTGTTCTTTCTTTCTTTCTTTCTTTATTTCTTTCTTTCTTTCGTTCTTTCCTTCTTTCTTTCGTTCTTTCTTTCTTTCGTTTTTTCTTTCGTTCTTTCTTTCTACCTTTCTTTCTTTCTTTCTTTCTTTCTGTATTTCTTTCTGTCTTTCTTTCTTTCTTTCTTTTCATCTTTCTTTCTTTCTTTCTTTCTTTCTTTTCATCTTTCTTTCTTTCTTTCTGTATTTCTTTCTGTCTTTCATTTTCTTTCTTTCTTTCTTTATTTCTTTCTTTCTTTCGTTCTTTCTTTCTTTCTTTCTTTCTTTCTGTCTTTCATTTTCTTTCTTTCTTTCTTTTCATCTTTCTTTCTGTATTTCTTTCTGTCTTTCATTTTCTTTCTTTCTTTCTTTCTTTCTTTTCATCTTTCTTTCTTTCTGTATTTCTTTCTTTCTTTTCATCTTTCTTTCTTTCTATCTTTTCATCTTTCTTTCTTTCTGTCTTTCGTTCTTTCTTTCTTTCTTTCTTTTTCTTTCTTTTGTTCTTTCTTTCTTTCGCTCTTTCTTTCGTTCTTTCTTTCTTTCTTTCTTTCTTTCTTTCTTTCATTCTTTCTTTTCATCTTTCTTTCTTTCTGTATTTCTTTCTGTCTTTCTTTCTTTCTTTCTTTTCATCTTTTTTTCTTTCTGTATTTCTTTCTTTCTTTCTTTTCATCTTTCTTTCTTTCTGTATTTCTTTCTTTCTTTCTTTTCATCTTTCTTTCTTTCTTTCTGTCTTTCGTTCTTTCTTTCTTTCTTTCTTTCTTTCATTTTCTTTCTTTCTTTCTTTTCATCTTTCTTTCTTTCTGTATTTCTTTCTGTCTTTCTTTCTTTCGTTCTTTCTTTCTTTCTTTCTATCTTTCTTTCTATCTTTTCATCTTTCTTTCTTTCTTTCTTTCTTTCTGTCTTTCGTTCTTTCTTTTCATCTTTCTTTCTTTCTTTCTTTCGTTCTTTCTTTCTTTCTTTCTTTCTTTCTTTCTTTCGTTCTTTCTTTCTTTCTTTCTTTTTTCGTTCTTTCTTTCTTTCTTTCATTTTCTTTCTTTCTTTCTTTCTTTCTTTCTTTTCATCTTTCTTTCTTTCTGTATGTCTTTCTGTCTTTCTTTCTTTCGTTCTTTCTATCTTTCTTTCTTTCGTTCTTTCTTTCTTTCTTTTGTTCTTTCTTTCTTTCTTTCTTTCTTTCTATCTTTTCATCTTTCTTTCTTTCTTTCTGTCTTTCGTTCTTTCTTACTTTTCATCTTTCTTTCTTTCTTTCTTTCGTTCTTTCTTTCTTTCTTTCTTTCTTTCTTTTTTTCGTTCTTTCTTTCTTTCTTTCTCTCATTTTCTTTCTTTCTTTCTTTCTTTCTTTCTTTTCATCTTTCTTTCTTTCTGTATTTCTTTCTTTCGTTCTTTCTTTCTTTCGTTCTTTCTGTCTTTCTTTCGTTCTTTCTTTCTTTCTTTCTTTCTTTCTTTCTTTTCATCTTTCTTTCTTTCTGTCTTTCGTTCTTTCTTTCTTTCGTTCTTTCTTTCGTTCTTTCTTTCTTTCTTTCTATCTTTCTTTCGTTCTTTCTTTCTTTCCATCTTTCTTTCTTTCTTTCTATCTTTCTGTCTTTCTTTCTTTTCATCTTTCTTTCTTTCTTTCTTTCTGTCTTTCTTTCTTTCATTCTTTCTTCTTTCTTTCATTCTTTCATTCTTTCTTCTTCTTTCTTTCTTTCTTTCTTTTCATCTTTCTTTCTTTCTTTTCATCTTTCTTTCTTCTTTCTTTCTTTC